>JAIGNY010001514.1:1165000-1205000 GCA_020152595.1 Chiridota heheva
AGCTGTGTCCCTCTTTCGGGTTCGCAAACTGAACAGGGTTCTGCTTAATATAATATTGACAAATTAAATGCGTATTAATTCGAGTAGTATATGGAGAAATATGGAGAAAATGACTTCATTTAGTGTTAAATTAATTTCAGTTATTGGAAACAATTCTAAAAAATTTAATTAGGGATATGGACACAATACAAAATACACTCATACATTGAAGAAGAAAAAAACCTCCGTCAATAATCATGAAAGGATGATAAAACAATTGATTTTCATGATAGAAATTAGGGTTTTATTCATAATTTTATCGATCACAAATGTTAGCATCCAGCATACGTTGGGAACGGATATTTCTCAAGCGATTTTGATAGGAGGTGTTGTATTGTCTGTGACGAGTGTTTGGCCCTCCAAATAAAGGGTCGACTGGAAATGCTTTTTTTTTCGTCAGAAAAATCATTCGAAAATACTGTGACATAAAACAAGTGGATATTACTAAAAATAACCCACCAAAGGGAGTCTATTAAACTCTAACAAACTTATTTCGCATAACTTCTGATACACAGTAAAATGTCGAGCAATTTTCACGGCAGATTAAAAAGTAGCAACGTTCTCATCATCTTAATTGTATTTAGCTTGATGACGTTTGTTTAGCATGTCCACATATTCTAGAAGAAACACATCAAGATATAGATGGAAGAATTATCCTCTGTATTAACACAGTGCTACATGAATTGTGTCAGATGTCGTAAGACATTCAGTAGCCTCGAGGCAGTCCAGATTATAAATAAAGTGAACAGATAAAAGTAAAGATATCAATATTTAATTACTGTATCATTTAATAAGCTAGCATATTTTAAAATTTCCCAGTGTTTTATTTCGTATACATTAAAAATTCATTAGGATGGTTTTACAAACACTTTTTTAGTTTTCGCTGAGGCAGAATATGGCTTAGGAGTTTTCAAGATAGCTTTTATTTTTATTCTGTAATCCGCATATTACAGATTAATTCTACAAAAAAGTATTTCAACAAAATATAGCCAAATCATCTTAATGCTAGTCTGTGAGAAGATTACTCTATTATAAGAGAATGTTATTGGTCATAATGGACTTTTTATTTTTATATTAAGTGTTATTTTGTTAGTAAACCAGTTCTTTTGAGACAAGGCTAATGATTCTTTAATTACATCTCAAACTGTATGCAATGAAAGAAAAGAATGACGTTTGCGATTGAAAAACAATGAATTTAATAGGACGCGGCTTAAAATTTTAATATGGTTCGGGAGATAGATTTTCATCTAGGGGTTTTTGGTAGTGTTATTAATATCTACCGCTGTTGGAAAATGTAATGTCGATAAAATCTTAAACACAAATATTGACAAGATTTATCAACACGATTAATAACATTTATCTGTGATAAATTATAATTTTCTTAAAGTATTTCAGGTTTATCATATTGTCAATGGAAACATATATTTCAATCTGTTATTAAATATAAAACAAATTCGGAGCAATAGAGGGCTATTCGAATTGCTCATTTTCACAACCTTCCAATATAAATTTCTGGAATCCAAATTTCTTTCTCTTTTTAGACATCTCAAACTTCTACAGTAATTATTTACATTTCGTTCTGTAATCGAAGTCTTTCAAAATATGAGATTTATTTATGTTACCGACATTTTGTGTTAATCAGCTGGTGTTTTTTTTTTTTAAAGCAATTTTCTTTCAAAAAAACTAGAAAACATTTCTTGCATCTTTCTCTGAATAATGCTCTTTGATTTATTTTCCATTTTTATGCATATATTACAATATTTACAATGAAAATACAACAATTTATGAGAGAAGCTGAAGCTTTTAGAAGACGTCCAACGTACTTTAGATTAATTTATTACAAAGAAAATGCACAGAAAATGAAATAGTGGAAATAGAAGAAAAAACCAAGCCGGTAACATAATACATTATGGGAAAGTAATAAAGTGGTTAGGTAAAAGTAAATGGAGATGAAAATACATGAGGGTAAACTAGAGTTGGTTATATTTAAATATAAGTGTCTTTTTAAACTTATCTGAAAATAATTTAACAGATTTATGTTTTTTGTTGAATCGCATATTTGATTCCAGAACTTAATACCATTAGATACAATGAAGCGTTTGAAAAGGTCAGAATTAATGGGAAGAAAAAGTAAATGTTGGTAGGACCTGGTATTGTGGGAATGTATATTATGAGTAAAAGAAAATTAATATTTTTTTTAACTTATCTGAAAATAATTTTACAGATTTTATGTTTTTTATTGAGTCGCATATTTAATTCCAGAACTTAATACCATTAGATACAAACTGACAAAGAAGCGTTTGAAAAAGTTCAGAATTTATGGAAGAGAAAGTAAATGTTGGGAGGACCTGGTATTGTGGGAATGTATATTATGAGTAAAAGAAAAGTAATCATTGAAAATATCTAGTAATTGTGACTTAACAAATTTAAAATTGAATACAGCGCATTGGTGTCTGTGGATATCAAACATATTACGAAAACATAATCTGGTAAAAAGAGGGAATGTATGTGCTTAAAAACTTGATTGGGTGATAATACAAACAGCCTTTTTGTGAAGTAGGAATAATTGATTTAGATGAGAAGGGTGAGTAATACCCCATACTACATTGCAATAGCTTAAACGAGGAAGAATAAGAGTATTATATACATTTTTAAGGATGCAACTAGATACAAACTTTACAAAACTTTAATTTGATAGAAAACGCTAATTATTTTAGAAATAGATGGCTCATTCTAATCAATATGAGAAGATCATTTTGATACAGGGTCGATGTATAAACCTACATATTTAATGGCATCGACACGTTTCATTTGGGAATTATCAATCGATATATCAATATTAATTATATTCTTATGATAGGAATGAAAAACCATTAAATGAGTTTTGCTGATATTTATAGATATCTTACTAACATTAAACCAATTAGCAACAATTTTTAATTCAGAGTTGATGACTGAAATGACATAAAAACTGTTGTGCTTATATAAAATACTAGAATTATCAGCAAAAGATGTAAAGTGTAAAAGATGTGAAGAATAGGTATTATCATTTACATATATCAAGAATAAAAAAAGGCCCATGAATTGACCCCTGGGGCACACCACAATTTAAATTACGATCAGATTAATAATAACTGTTATCAATGGATGCAAGCTGATGTCTGTTTGATAAGTAATTAACAAACTAATTGTAGGCCACTCCTCTAATACCGTGATGATTTACCAAATAGAATGTAATGATTGACAGTATCAAAGGCAGTCAATAAGTACAAAATACGCCTAATGAGTACTCCATATTGTTAAAACCATTTATAATATATTTAGTGACGTTTAAAGCTGACATAGCAGTAGAGCGGCTTTTGCGAAAACCAAACTGTCTGTTGCTAAAGTGTTTTATTTTATCAACGAAATTCGTAGTACGATTGTAAATAATACATTATAAAATTTTAGCTAAAGATGAAAGTACTGAGATGAGTCTATATTTCAAAACACATAAACAATCACCACCTCTAAATATCTACTTGGTGAAAATTGTCAACAAATACATTATATGCAACATCTTCATCAGTCTTATTAAATAGAGGCCGCTAGTCAAAAGACGAAAGTTTAAGTTTGACATTTTGTAGCGCTTTAGCACTAGTATCCCTTCTATGGTAGACAAGCTTATTTGTGTTGATGACAGATGAACTAGTACCTAAAACCCTACACAAAAAAAGAAGGTAAGTGGTCACTTATGTCAGATAACAGAATCTTGAAATAACAGTAGAATCATTGGACGAAATACTATCAATGAGTGATGATGATGAGGATGTAATCCTTGTTGGTTTATTATCAATAGTAAATATGAATAAGAATACATTAAATCAAGAAAAAGGGAAATTTGAGGCAAATGTTCATGCTTCAAAATACAATTATTAAAATCCTGTAAGATAGCAAGTTTTCTTTTCGTTTTGTATGTTTTGCAAAATACCAGATAATTCATTATTGAATGCAGATATTGGGACATCAGGAGGTTTATAAATGACTCCTAAGATAAGAGTTGTATTATTGAGTTTAACCTCAACTAACAGGCATTCAAATAAAAAGAGGGTTTGATAAAAGGTCATTTCTAATTAGTACAAATGGTACTAATTTATTAATATAAAATCCAACTTTCCCACCTCGCTTGACACCACTGTCCCTGCGAATGAAGGTGTAATTTGGAATTTGAATTCAGCAATGATTTAAATCAGTATGAAGCCAGGTTCCTGTAATAGCTAAGGCAGTAAAATTACATGAAGAAGAAATCAAAAATTCATCTATGGCATCAAAATTCCTTAATACACTACTGGCATTTACATGAAGCAGAGAAAAACAAATTACATACGTCTGAATATAAAGTTGGATTAAACTCAATGAGTGAAATATCGTTATCATCATGTGAAAGGTTTAGCTCCTGGTCACAAGAAATATCATTTAATAAAGAAGGGTTACCCCAAACACTTTTTGAATATGGTAAGAAGTTTGCAAATGGTAAGGAGTTCATGAAGTCCATAAAGTCATCATGAAAAAGTACACAATAGTCAACCTCAGTACTTATATGTTTGTAAAGTCACTCAAACCGACAATCCTCCGCTTTGTTTCGGTGCCATCTAAAGATTTGATTAATCCAAAGATCCGACCATGAATGGACCATGCTGGGGAAACAGGGGATGATCTGATACCTCAGTTCTTTGTTTTATACACGGGAATGATCTGATACCTTAGTGCTTTGTTTCCAACACGAGTATGATCTGATACCTTAGTGCTTTATTTCCAACACGAGGATGATCTGATACCTTAGTGCTTTGTTTCCAACACGGAGGTAATCTGATACCTTGGTGCTTTGTTTCCAACACGGGGATGATCTGATACCTTAGTGTTTTGTTTCTAACACGAGGATAATCTGATACCTTAGTGCTTTATTTCCAACACGGGGATGATCTGATACCTTAGTGTTTTGTTCCCAACACGAGGATGATCTGATACTTAGTGCTTTGTTTCCAACATGGGGATGATCTGATACCTTAGTGCTTTGTTTCCAACACGGGGATGATCTGACACCTTAGTGTTTCGTTTCCAACACGGGGATGATCTGATACCTTAGTGCTTTGTTTCTGGCAGCACTGAGGTCTTTCTGTATTACGATACCAGTGGATTTAAGTTTCCGTCTTGTTCTCAATACTTGAGACTTCACTGTATACTTTGTACACTTTATCATTATTATTATAGCTCTGCATCCTTTTGAGTATGGTTTGCCAATTTAGTGACTTCTGTCAATTTCTGTTTCTTTTATATTCACCATCAATTTGTCTTTATTATAATTTGATATTATTTACGTAATTAACATAACAATTATTTTGTATTTGCTTATTAAATATCTCGACCAATCGGAAAGGAAGTATCGTTGGATTCAACGTACGCTATACAAATACTTTGATTGTAATTATCCCCACAGCCTCTCCCTCCAAGTGTTGAGATGGCACCTGCTTTACCACACATTCCTGCTTCTTTTAATGCGGATGAATCGCCACATGGTTCAACGAGGAACGACCAATCCGCATATGATATGCCCCTAGCCATGGATAGCCTATGGTTTGATATCAGACCGGTAACTACACATTTATTTACACTTTTGGCAATCGCTAGTTGTTTACGTTTTCTGTATGATAAAGGTCGAATTATTGATGATATACTTATTTAATACCAATTTGGTAAATATTACACTGGCAGTGTAATTTTTCTTCTTCAAAATACATTGCCAATGGAGAAATTGACCAATCAGCATTGTTCAGTATCGTTGCGGTAATCTGTCAATGCACGTATGACTTGACAGGAAAATAGATGAAGGAGCGTACTTCATCACTTACGGGTCCTACTGTATAATACATGCCATATGTCGTACAAATACATTCATAATGTCTTTTATTTTACATTTTACACGTAATAAAGAAATTGAAAAAACCCACTGAAAACGGCAATACAAGCATAGCATCGAAAAGAGCGGATCGGATCTTAACTACCTTAAGTTATGTTATTTTACCTGTTAATAGAATAGCCTACACTTAATCAATAATCTCTTCAAAATCTTTTAAGAGTCAAAATTCTAATACTTTTGTTTTACATGTTTAAAGAATTAATCCTCGTAGTCTCACTAGTGTGTCATAATCCTGAATGGAAGATAATCATTTTTTTCTTCTGGATTTTGCCGTATTATCTGACAGCCTGCGAACCCACTATTTCCCTTTAGTGGATTGGTAGATCAGGATGTACGGTAATCTAATGTGAAAAAAGATTTAAAAAAAACAAAATGGTGAAGAAAGCATTTAAAAATCTTATTCCATTCAGAAAATATTTAAGTTTTAAGTTATTTATCATTGTGTAGAAATGACTAAAATAAGACTAGTTGTGACCACACAACCTCAGATTCCTCAGTCTTCTACCATATATTATATTTACATGTGAGCAGATTGTTTTGTCCAAACATTGGTTATTGTCCATATTCATGGAACAATGATAAGTACCAGCCTGACAAGTACCATTTTTCAAAAGTGTTTTTGTTTACTAAATACTTTATGGTCTCAAAACTACTTCGTGTTAGAACGTAAAAACAAAAACTAATTTATATCGGTTAAAACTGAGCTCAATTTTGCTCGTTTTATGACGCTGAAATTGTCTTACGTGTAACTTCTCTTTGCATAGCCCTTAACCATTAACACCTTGAGTCACAACAACACCGTAGTGCTATCAAAATACAAAAAAAGTGCTTTTAAATTGTCAAAAAAAGCATGTATCTCATTTATTATTAATCATCCCGGTTTTAATCAACTTCTCACCTTAAATAATCCAGGTTGATTAGGTCGCTATCTTCTTCAGAATATAAAGTTTTTTAAAGCAATTAGAAACAAATGGGGTCCATTCGATACATTTGTATCAATAATATATTAATCTTTTAAGCTTTTTATTGTGGTTTATTCTTACAGATTAACGTCTCCATTCGAGGATTAGAACACCAAGAACAGCATGATATAGATCCAGAACCTAATTTCACAATAAAAAAGCTACTCGGAAATTTAATTTCAATGGTAAGTGATTAGCTTAAGCAATCATATCAGTGGCGCAAGTTATGGTAATGGAGAATGTATTTCCCACTCCCTTTTCATCGCTCTCCATGTATGACATTTCTGCTCGTTCGAGCAAAATCCTCAAAACTGTGATCTGCTATTGGCCTGTGGAACTAAATACCTTTGTTTCCAAATTTAAAGACTCTTCTGTTAAGATAAGATGTATTGATAATGTATTCCTGACCCCCTTTAAAACTAAACTAAAAACTTTTTTGTTTAAAAAGACATTCATCTAATGTGCAGCTTGATCCATTGTATTTCTATTTGTGTTGTCATTTCTGTAAAAAAATGCATATCTAATTTTCTTGTATGTAAAGCGCTTTTGAATGTTTTTACAAAATTATCGCTTTATAAATGTATGTATTATTATTATTGTAAGATTATGGCAGCACGAAACTAATACAGTATTACTCCGACAGCCGAAAATGAGAAGCAACAAAGAAAAAGCTACTAAAAATATTTTCGATAAGTCCCATTTCATGGGACAGAAAGCTGAGAAGTTGCAAATTTCAGGAATGATAGAGAAGAGATAGGTCTTGACAATTTATATCCAAAGTTTACAAAATCTGTTACAGAAAAAGTTTCATTGGGAACTATTTTACTATGGATACATACCAAAATCTGAAAGATATTAGATGGTGCTTTTCAGAAAACTTCGAAAACGTTTGCGAAATTTCCCCATTCTGGTACAAATCAGACCGAAAACTTGAATCTTCCACCATAGGTTTCAATAGGGCAAATAATTTGTTCCGTGCTACCTGTATGCTTAATCTGGGGGGCTGGAAGGTTGTCAAAAATGGGGCACAAACAAAATGGTTGCCATACGTCTTGTGTACTTTCCGGCCACGTAGCAACTAATTGTTTCAAAAGTTGGGGAAAGTTGGCCCCTGGCTCCCACTTCAGGGGCCGTTTTGATATGAAATAGAAGAGAACAAAATAAGGTTGTGATATGATATCTTCCCTTCAGACCAATTCATCATATTTATTCAAATGTACTGTTGAGTGAATACACGGTTAATTTTTAGGGTGGCTGGGGTAAGATTTCTCTTTTGCTTATCGGTAATTATTAATGTGATATTTAATGCAAGCTTAAACATTATTTATGTTTGTTCACATCCTTTATATTTGTATTTGTGATATATCCATATTTCTATTAAATTCATTAGGTTTATTATGTTTATATTTGTTTTACCATCACTTGTGGAACTATCTTTGTAAAAGCTTGTTATAATGTATATATTTGTAAATATTTAACGAAGTGAATACATATATATATATATATATATATATATATATATATATATTTCTATATACATATATATATATATATATATATATATATATATATATATATATATATATATATATATATATATATATATATATATATATATATATATATATATATATATATATATATATAAATATATATATATATATATATATATATATATATATATATATATATATATATATATATATATATATATATATATATATATATATATATATATATATATATATATATATACATATATACATTTACATATATGTTTATATATATAAATATATATACATATATATATATATATATATATATATATACATATATATGTATATATATATATATATATATAAATATATATATATATATATATATATATATATATATATATATATATATATATATATATATATATATATATATATATATATATATATATATATATATATATATATATATATATATATATATATATATATACATTTATAAACATTTTGTGGCGTTTATATTGTTTATATATACACAGAGAGTACAAAACACCGACATATCAAAATCATATTGGTGATTTCAATGCCTTCTCAATTCTTGGGACATTCTCTTAACTTAAATTTGAATGGAATATTTAAAATTTCTTTAACCAAATCAAGAGCAAAATACATAACAGAGATTTCCTAAAGCTTTCGTAAATAAGACATATGAATTCCTTACAGTCATGACAGTCCGGGAGAATCCTGGACTTTTAGTGTAATGACAAATACAACAAAAACTTGGAGTTTCGTATTCATTTCATTCCGTTGACATTTTGAACATCCCTCTCGACATACGAATCTTATTGGCTTAGTCATCGCTGTGACTTATATGTAAAAAAATGAAGTACTGATGCCAATGGATTTTTTGTGGCGAAAGAAAACCGCCCATTTATCACTGCAGAAGTAATCACAATTGCTACATTTTCCAGCATAAATCTATACGTTTTTGATCAAGTTTCAAGAATCATTAAAGGGAGATCAGTGGTAAATTTGTTTCTATCTCTGTTTATTTCTAGTATCCAAGACCATTACACATTTCATTGGATCAAAGTTACGGATGTGTATTTGTTTCGCTTATATCTTTTTACGGCCCCGAAGGCTACGAACCAGAAACCTTGGCTGGATTTGAATGGAGAATACAAATTTACGATTCTCAAAAACAGGTATTCTAAGCCAAATTTCCTCACTGACTTCATGGATTAAGTTTAAAATGTATATTTTGAATTTAAGAATATTTTACGTACACGCAACTCGGAAGGTTTGAAATTGTATTCAAAATTGTAATGCTCTTTAGCGAAGACTAGACTCGACTAATACAATAATTATACATAAGGTAGAATATACAAAGTAGGTCATTGCTCACGGTCAAACCAATACAACTTTTCTAGTTCAGCAGGTGGGCAAGGCAATATTTTCTCGTTAACATGTGAAGGTGCCGAAAATTATCTTCCTTGTTTAAGTAAACTAAAACACCTACCTAACACCCACCTGTTTTATTGTGAAAACTCAAAAACATTTTTTTTTTTTTTTTCAAAAGCGCTTACAACGCTTTTATGTTCAGGGTTATGCTCCTTGTAATTCGGAATTTTGAAATAAACATTTAATTTACCGGAAAATGATATCAACAAGTAATCTTGAAGATCATCATTGTAGATACATGTAGGCGTAGTGAGTAGTCTACGAGAAGTAGCATTGAATTGTTTATTGTTGTTTTTGTCTGATACAACATTTGTCAGGCAGCATTTTCATATTAGATTTATGTCAGTAATTAATGCAATTTCAAAATGTATCCTTCTGTGTATGCATTTTTGAAATTAAAACAATTATCTAATTCTTTATCACCACTTTTTACCACCACTACAAAACTAGCTAACTAGGAAGCATCACATGTCAAAACCCTTAAAATTTGGTAAGCCATTATTCGAAAGCTTAAGTATGCTTTTTTCCTTCAAAATATAAGAAAGTTAGATTGGTGTCCTCTTTTAATCAAAAGAAGTTTTCTCATTGTTCATGCACATTTGTATGTTTTTATAGGTGATCTGGAACAGTCGGTGCCTACCAAGTGAGTCATTAATACTGTCGTTTGGATATACCGTTAGCTTTGATCGTGTACCGTCAAGATTGCAACAACTCCAAGAAGAGGTCGCATTAATTGAAGCTTTGAGGGAGCCCACCTACTGAGGATCTACAACAGATTTTGCATACATTGATATTTAAAGTTTGTCCTGCAATTGGATGTTATCAGTATTGAATAGTGTAATAGCACATACTTGTTGGGAGTCTTAAATAAGCCTCCCATGCGTCAGCGAATCAAGAAAAACAACGTTATCCATCTTCTATTTTATTTATGTACTGATTACCTTGAGGTAATATCTAAATCATACAATCATGATTGTCGAAATGCGTGGGTATAAATGAAGCGGTATATTTCATTTCTTTTAGTCGTAAAGGAGACCGTCAACACTAAATACAATCCTAAGGTCATATGATAGAATTATAAATAATAATTTTTTAACCAAGCTGCATACCACCTAAAGCAATCTAACACATTTTTTTGTAATTATCAAAATCTTTAATGCTACTACCACTTTTATTTTAAAACATGCAGAAAACAATGTCGTCAATCTAGCAGAATGTTGCAATACTCTGCTATCTGTCTCAAATTGTCTACGTGATGAACAAGTGCTTTCCTCAAGAACATTTGGGGTACATATAACAGTCCAAAAGCAACCCGAAAAACGGGGTTTTAAAATACCCAAACAATTGAGTACTTTTATGTATTACGTCATCGTATGACCCTACACATTTTACTAACCCACATTAAACGTATGGGGTTTCTCATTTTCCGCTCCGGATTGTCCAAAATTTAACTAGATATCCTGAAAATTTAAAGACGGATAGTAAATACAAATTCAAATTGAGAAAATCAACAAAACAGATTGTTCATAATCTGTTTTCTTGATTTTCTCAAAAAGGCGACCGTAAATTTTAAAATTCAGCGGCAAAAAGTTTTGAATATCTATTAACTATCTGTCTCCCAAATTTCTAGATATCCAGTGAAATTATGAACAATTTGGAGCGGAAAATGAGAAATCCCATACCTTTAATGTGGGCTAGTCGAATGTGTAGGCTCATGCGATGACGTAATACATAAAAGTACGCAATTTTTTGGTTATTTCAAAGTACCCAGTTTTTCGGGTTGCTTTGGGACTGCATAACATTATCCAAACATGCTGTTAAAACTTTGTGTGACATCATTTTGGAACAAAATCTTCACTAGAATTCATAAAGAAATACGTTATTATGTTTTGTCGTTGTTAGGGAAATAGTTTCTTCACGAACAAAATTTAATACATAATTAAACAAAATGGCAGCCGCCATGTGCCGACTTGAAACATGAATAACTTGAGATAGGAATAAGATATTGACTTTACGATTTTGTAGTTGGTTAAGATTGTAATCCTCTATCACATGAAATGAGGATTGTATCAGACTTTATGTCTCATTTAAATCAGAAGTTTGATCACACTCTAAGTGCAATTAAAAAAAGGAAAACTAACCAGCATGGTGCACAAACTGTTACTCATTACCAATGGAAGTTTTGGTTTATATCTAAGTATTTACTCATTTCGAAAGAAGTTTAATAGTGGTATAATTAAAACCGTTATCACTCTGGTCGCACATTTTAGTAATATTAAGCTTGAATGCTACCTCCTTGGTGATATCTAAAATATATTACATCATCAGATCATTAAAAAATGTTAATGTTGCCTATATATTTTCCTTCTTGCTTTTCAAATATAACAAAGACTTTGCATTGACGTAGGGGCTTGACAGCCTTTACAGTCGAAGGACTAAGCTCATTGACCTGAAATCTTGAAACATTATGACGTCCTATAAATTTGAATTCAGCGGCAAAATTTGAAATCACTGCCTATGTATGTTTTGCCCAAGTCTCTCGCAGTTTTGAATGGATCAATGGAAACGATATTCAGGAATAGAAAGAGCATACTTTTAACTACGAAAAGAGGCAAATCTTTTCTCGCTTCGAAGCATTTAAATTCAAGAAATGGCCTACACTTTAAGCAAGGGTCGGTCGTCTCGTGAAATAGGCCATTTGACTCGTTTTTAAAACAAACAAAAACAAAACTGACCCTTACATGTGTCAAGTTATTCAGACTATCAGATCGAGTGAATCACAATTAGTAGGATACCTGAAGACGGGCGATCTTGTAATGTTTGCATCGCAATTCTTATACCCGTTTTTTCTAATTGGCGCCATCTTGGATTCGTTATAGACTCGTATATACTTATGAATATTCAAGCCAACGGGGAATCCCAGGTGGGGAATCCTATTGCATCAAACAATTAAAACCAATTCCACTGCTTACGTGTTGAGTTCATACAGGAACGCATAGTGGGAGGGAGAAGTAAATTCGTCTAAAAAGGTATTGCGTATGGAAAAAGAACAGAATAATTCAAAGAAGTGAGCAAATTAATCCTTTCCTATATAATATATATGAAATTTGTCCCCAATCAAACTGTTTCAAATAGTTTTAGCTAATTTTAGAACATTGGGCTGCTTAACATTTTGGTCACAAGAAAAGTGTGACACCTGCCAACACCCCCACCCCACCCTACCCCCACCCCACTCCACCCACAATTGAAATTTGTCCCCTAATCAAACTGTTTCAAATAATTTTTGAACATTATGCTGCTCAACATTTTGGTCACAAGAAAAGTGTGACACCTCCCCCTCCCACCCCACCTTACCCTGCCCCCACCGCCCATCCCCCTCCCGTCACACACACGATTTTTGAAGGTGGAGTACAGTGTTCTGGACAAATGAGGTGTGGAAAAGTGGCGGCGGTAAACCACAAAGCGATGAGCAATTGCATGGAAAATTAAGGGGTGGGGAGGGGGAGGCTAGAAAGAGGCATCATGCCACAAATTTTGTCTCTTTGGATAGTATCTGGTAATACCAGTGGATCATTTATGATTACTTGAGCAGAAGAGAAAGGGGAGTTAATCACTTCTCTGCTCCCAATGTAACCTAATATCATCTTAAACCAGTTAATGATTAGTTCATGACTATATACAAATACAGTTAGATATACAAAAAAAAAGATCTGTCATTTTCAAATTTACTGTCGATAAGACCTATGTACTGTACCTCATCAAAAAAATTCTATGAAACTTAAACGAATGAGCGTACAAAGGTAAAAAGTCTTTCAATAAAACCAACGAGTGTGTGAAATACATCGTGCTTAATACAGCACCAACTCCTGTAATGTTATTTTATTAAATTAATCTTTCGCTTCAATACTTGTTGCAGTTCTGGTAGTATTGAATAAAGAAAGCATCAGTTGAAACAGCTAATAGGCATCTTGACTGCTCATAGAATATTCATTAGAAGATCTCAAAGTCCAACTGTTCAATGTGATGAAAAATACACATATCGAGCTTTTTGGAAGAAAAACTCTATTTCTGAAGAAGATACACTTCATCTGCACTCTGTTCTGTCCCTCAATTTTTGATCCAGGAAACTTACCTGTCGGAGGGCATGTCACAAAATTGTATTCGCATTCTTTATTTCTTTTTTATATATTTAAAGAAAAAGATTTTGCGTCTTGTACTGTTGTTATTTTCTGTGAAGAAAAATAGGTTATAAATGATCTATTTGGGATACACATTTTAAGAGTGTGTCATCTGTTTCTTAAAACTTCCTATAAAAGTACAAATTTTCATGGCTCATGCTACTGGTCTTTCTGATTATGAAAATAAATATTCTTCTTTAAAGCAAAAAAAGAATCTATAAGCGACTTGTTGGTACGGGAGGAATAAGTACCCCTTTCTAAAGATGAAGTGCCCCTTTTAATTATTTGGGCCAACTTATTGTATCTACAGATTGGGATCGGGGACAGATATATGACTTGAAAAGTACCCCCTAAGTGTTTGATACAGATACATCTTTTGAATGTTGCACAAAGTTTGCAACTTGGACCACAGATTCATATCAAGATGCAGATGTGGGCCTGAGCTTAATTTTGGGATTTTCGCACAATATTAATATAAACACACTTTTACGACAACAAAAAACAAAAACAAAAATAATCAGATGAGATAGATAATGCAACGTTACATAAGCACATGTTATGTGCTGAAATATGCATATACAATATTTAAAACATGATGACATAGAAAACAGGTTGATATCAAAATTTAAAGCTTATATGAAATACAAAAAATGCTTGACTGCTTGATATGGAGCTGAAAATCTGGGCAATTAAACATAAATTATTGCAACAGTAAAAACAGGAGGACAATGATGAGGCTGCCATTCTGCAGTTTGGTATCAGCAGTACCGGTAACCTTTCAATATTCTAATTTATGAATTGAATGAAAGGTGACAATTAAGCAACTACAGCATGCAAAATGTATCATGAGTTAGCAACACAAAATTGCAAGTGGGACACATAAACATAAGTAACACTGTGAAATTTGGATACTTTAAAAAAATATATTAAGCAAATATACTGTAACGTGAAGCCGTATTGTTAATAAACTACAGTATACTGACAACATCATGGAGAGGACAATGACAAAGATATGCTGAGTTTACACACTTTATTCCACAACTACTCTTACTGTGGACTATCTTTCACCTCACTGCTTATACAGGCTAGTAAGACTGAGACTTGAACTTTGTACTGTTCTGTGTTATGGTCATATACTCAGACTACTGCTGCTAATAAGACTGATTAATCTAATGATAAACTGATATCAACTTCTAAAGTACTAATGAGTAATGAACTTAGCCTCGACGACGAGTGAACACACAATTACAATGACGGGGTCGTCGCATGCGTATTCGGTTATGATAGTAATAATGTTATTACGAAACGCTTAATACGACCCGGACGAGAACACAGGTACGACGTACGGACAGACATAACATCGACAACCAAGTCAATGTCCGCGGCCTTTGATAACCAGTTGTGGTGAACTTAGCCTAAAATGTCCTATCTTTTTATACCAAAATATTCTTAATTCAAAAGGTGTGGCTCATCCCTTTTGAATGATATACAAAGTGGCTCATTCTTAATGTAATTCCTTGCGACTCAGCGAGCCACAGTAGATATCTCTGTTGCTCAGTAAACAAAGATAAGAATCACTTAAAGATATTTGACGACCTGAGCAACAATAATGAAATATATAAGAAATTTACAGAGCTAGGGGTCAGAGATATGCACTGTATACAGCCAGGGCTAGGATGATTCACTGAAATTAAAGGATAACTTTCAAAAGAAATACTGTGACTGTACATATGGAAATAGATACATGTTGGTAAGTTTCTTACCCTAGTCCTTTAAAGTTACTCGCTTTGAGTAAACAAACAAACATCTTCTGCATAATAATTGTAATAAACACTTTTCCAATACTTTGTGCGACACACTCACAAGAATTTTATTTTGATACATGTAATATGATACATGTACTATCCAATAAATTCTGAAATTTTACATAATAGCAATTAATTCCGAAAATTCTCCAAACTTACAAAATTTAGTACCAATTTTAACGTTAACATGGTTAAATCCATCCGACACGTTAACTTAGCTGTGTATATAGCACAAGTGATTTCACCTAAAACATCAAATTAGTCTTTCAATGTAAATGTGCTTCACAAAAGATAAGAAATAGCATTTTTCATCAATGCGTGTCCAAAATTAATAAAACAAGATAATGATCTTTTGACTCCTTGTCAAGCATAAACTTAACACATAGAGTAGGGGTAGTATAATGACACATAACATGCGGTTTGTACACGTTCGGGTTGGGTGCAGGGGCATTCTATATTTATGATGAAAGTAGAAAATGTGGTTACAAAAATCGTAAGCACTGTGTTCTTGGCGTGATACCAGGGAAATGCGAAGGGTTTTCTCGCAATGCCAATGTGGTTTACATTATTGGAGTTTTCAAGGTAAATGGAAGCTCAATATGAAGTCATTATGATAGCGATTTAATTTCTGTGCCAACTTACGAAACTCAAGTATCTTTTAACACAAATTTTGTGGTAAATAGGGAGGCAAGAGGGAAGGGAAGGGGATTTAAAGAAATTTTGACACCGTTACGTTTGATATAGATAGAATATTCATAGGTTGCAGTTCTAATGATTTGTATCTTATATTTTAGTAACTATCTACTGCACTTACTAACTTTTTACAAACCAAATTCGAATAAAGGATGATACGACTCTTTTCCCGCTCAGGCCTATATCAAAATCAGTATAAAATATTCCTTTAAAACATTTGAAATATTTATTTTCATTTCTATGCCGCTATTTATGATGTTTATCCCATTAATTCTTCAGCCCTTGAAAATTCTGATTTTATTGTTATGTAGTTTATATTTGTGTAAAGCTTGAACTCAAGTTTGTAAGTTTATGCTATCGCGACATTGCTGTAGCCGCAGTACTTCTCTGAGCTGACTGTAGTAGTTGTCTTCTACTGCACTAGCCATGCACAGTAGCTAGCTAGCGGGTGCGTACCGTATACCGTACCTGGCCTGGGACCAAAACAATATTTTATGCTGGCCTGGATATCGCAGACGGCACGTTGAAAATGATAGTCGTTTGATATTATTTTACGATAAAATGTTATAACCCGAAGTTCAAATACTCTCATCAAATTCGATTGTATTACTGATAGCAAAATTGATATAGGCTTCACCAAAGAATGCAGTCACGTGACTATATCCTGGTAAGATCACAATATGTTCTCAGAAACTCTGTTCCCAAGAAGATAGTTATGCCTCTTCAACAGCTTTGTTTGTGTTTGTTGAGTGTGGATAAGTAACACACTCTGGATGCAAATGGCAACTCAATTAGATTTTAACTCGTTGAAGGTGTGACTGTGATAGTTTACTCGAAGTTAGGCAAATTAAGTTTTTTGTTTCCATCCTGAAGGTCATTCAAGTTGATATGTTGACTTAAAACTTTAAGTTTTTTTGTAGCTTAAAACTGGAGCTTGACTGAAAGGAATCTCTCTGATTTGGATTATAAACATCCCTCTTCGTCTTCTTCTAAGAAAGATGAAAACTCCAACTTCACAACTTCTTAACTTCTATACATCTGTATATAGCAACCATACAGTACAACATTTGACAAAGAATCCTAACAGTTTATTCCAAAAAAAAAATGTTTCCAATTTAAGTATTTTTCTTACACAGAGTTGAAACATCATCAGACTGTGGAACATCTTTCCATATGACACCTTTCAGTTTCAAGTTAAATTTCTTTTACTTTATATCTCAAGAAATTCCATGCAAAGCCAGAAGTCACTATCAGTCCAGTAATTGAAAATCTGATAATTGATGGTATATCTTCAGGTTTGCTTCAGTTAATGAAGTGTTTGTATTGAATCAACAGTTTGTTAAAACTGTAAAGGGCATAGGTTATGTAATCCGTTGGTGTGAAGTTCAAGTTGAGCAGTTTATTTTCTTGTTATTCTCTGTGGTAGGAAATCTTGTATTATAGACTTATTGATTCTGTAAGAAGTCAAGTTCCAAGTGATGAATAATAGAGTATTGGCAATCATATGAGATGCATCTAAAATGTTTATGGTTTCACTCTAGAAAAACACTGTATTTCACCAACAGGTACTGACATCATTTCACCGATTGCTGAAACACTAATGCACATATCCAATCAGAATCTGCAAAATCAAGTTAGCGATGCTACTAGACTAAATTTTATCCCAATATATGTACCAACTGCCTACATATGCGTCCATTATATACAAATCATGCAATGTACTACCGAGATCCTAACGGCTTTATAGGTTGAACAAAATTAATGACTTTCTTTAAAAACTTTACTATAGCTCCATGAAAATCCTTTATCATAGGTTTGTACAATTCTAATTGAAAGAAACGTGCCTCTCTTTAACAGATAACAATCTAAACAGCATTGCATCCGACATCAGCTTATAACTCCCTTCATTCATAAGAAGTCTTCAAAATTACCTTCTCTTTTTTTATCTCCAAAGATAAATATTCCAATTTTTTTCTGTATCTGCTAGATATGCGTAGTTTATTTTGTATCTCAGGTTCTTTATTAAATTTAATCACTTTCTCTGGTTTAGTCCATTATTTATCTCAGCTTACTAGTACTCTGCAGTTTTACAAGTCCGGTCTCTTCTCCTTTTTGGGAGAAAAATCATTATCTCCCAAATGGGGCGAATTTCTATGTTAATTATATTCTTCTCGCGCATCCGGTGGCTCATTACATCATTGTGTTAGAGTTTAGTCAGCCACTTTATTAGTTTTCTACATATACAAAAAGGGCGGTACCAGTACACGTACGGACAGCGATATAGCTGTCTCTTACCACTGAGTTGGAATTGAATCATCGTGAAAAAAAAAATTCCTTTCTTTTTTGGGTGATATAGGCCTGTGCACTACGGATCGTGAATACACCGCGGCAGGGATGACTTCTATTTTTGTTTGTATTTAAAAATATATATAATAACAAGGGAGGGCCAAAAGAGAGGGCCAAAGCACAATATACCATGGTAACATTTGCTTTATCTTCCCAAACAATAATAACCTTCTCACTTATGCCCTAGGCTACTTAAGTCTTCGTTTGAAGAAGAAACTTCTAGGCCTATATGTTCCTACTTTTGGATGCCCTAACTTATCCACCCTCACAGAGAGATTTCATCATTCTATTTTCGGAGGGGGAAGGGCTGAGCCCCAAAGTCAGGTCAATTGTCAAGAAGGGGGTCTCAGCCCCCTGAGCCCCCTAGAAATCAGCCCTGACCGTGGGCCAGTGAATTATACACTGCGGGCCAGTGAATTATACACTGCAGGCCAGTGAATTATACACTGCGGGCCAGTGAATTATACACTGCAGGCAAGTGAATTATACACTGCGGGCCAGTGAATTAAACACCGCGGGCCAGTGAATTATACACCACGGGCCAGTGAATTATACACTGTGGACCAGTGAATTAAACACCGCGGACCAGTGAATTATACACCGCGGACCAGTGAATTTTACACCGCGGGCCAGTGAATTATACACCATGAGCCAGTGAACCATACACCGCGGCCCAGTGAATTATACACCGCGGGCCAGTGAATTATACACTGCGGACCAGTGAATTATACACCGCGGGCCAGTGATTTATACACCATGAGCCAGTGAACCATACACCGCAGCCTGGTGAATTATACACTGCGGCCAGTAAATTATATACAGCGGGCCAGTACCTTATACATCGCGGGCCAGTGAATTATACACTGCGGACCAATGAATTATACACCGCAGACCAGAGAATTATACACCGCTGGCCAGTGAATTATACACCACGGGCCAGTGCATTATACACCACGGGCCAGTGCATTATACACTACGGGCCAGTGAATTATACATCGCAGACCAGAGAATTATACACCGCTGGCCAGTGAATTATACACCACGGGCCAGTGCATTATACACTACGGGCCACTGAATTATACACCGCAGGTCTCTCGGCTTCCGTACGGAACCGATCAATGCACTTGTATGCTGTATTGTTTACATAAAAAGCCAGTCATTAAACATACAATTTCATAGCGAATTTGTTCATCGCGAATACCTCCCTTCCCGTTTTTTAATGATTAAATGAAGAGCGTTGTCGTACGGTTTCTAAGCAAGTTAATCGCATCCAAAAAAATTACAGGCATTTCACAAAATGAAGAAAAATACCAAGCTAGTTCACGATAACGATAATATGTATTGCGCAATCCAGGTCAAGAGGTCAATTCAGACTGTCTTGCCATAAGCATCACTGACACGCATTGAATAACGCCGTTACTTTCCAATTTTTCGTTTAATATTTGAGTGGATTCGGTGCCTTACATGCGTAAAAACAGTGACATCAGACTAGTTGTGATGTCACTGCCTCAGATTCGTCGAAATTTTTATGTATTATATCATATGTTGTTTTTCGATTGTGTGGCTTAAAAACCATTGGATACGTCAGAAAAGTAGTAAAGCAGAATCTTGTAAGGATTTACCACCTGAAGAAATGTTGGGAGAAAAATAATTGAAATAAGAAAAAGGTTGAATAAATGTTGTTGTTTTTAAACACATTAACAATTGTTAAGAATGCTAGGATAAGGAAGCCAACCTTCCATTAATGTAAACTTACTACACCAGTCAATTCTACAAAGATAAGACAGAGCTTTAAACTTGAATATTTCCTTACGTAATACGAGTTTTGAAAGGCTTATTCACCATTTTGTTTATTTTAAAGTCCTCTTTCATATAAGATAAACGTGCTTGATTACAGAACAAATCCTTAAGAAACGCGCTGACGCGCTTAGAGAATCGCCATATACATGACATCGTCTCCTCAAAAATTCTCCTACATTTTCGGGAAGTGTGCTTCATTTTCGTGGATTTTATATTAATATTTTCTAGATTGTAATGTCCCACCGCTTCCTACGCCTCTGTGTTCATCCACCTTAAATCCACATATATGAAACATGGCATTTTGGTGTGTTGACCCATTACTGAGTTTCCACCACATGAAAGATTCGCGCCTTTACATCAGCTATGTTCTGATTTTCCACATGTTGGAAAATCAAACATCTCAAGGCCACTGAAAATTCACGCATCACCGCCCCCAAACTCCATACATACAGTGTACAATTATTTATGCACAGTACGTACGTTTAATTCGGGAATGCTTTCAGCGGGACAGAGAGAGAGAGAGAGTTGAACACACAATTACAACGACGGGGTCGTCGCCTGCGTATTCGGTTATGATAGTACAAATGCTATCACGAAACGCCTAATACGACCCGGACGAGAACACAGGTACGACGTACGGACAGACATGACATCGACAACCAAGTCAATGTCCACGGCCTTTAATAACCAGTTGTGGTGCACTGGCGTGTCTACCCACCCCAGGATTGAAGCCGGGGCCTCGTGGTCTGTAGACAGGTATGATAACCGCTACACCACAGTAGGTAGATAAAGAAAAAAGCGGGACACTGTGTCTACACTTTTTAAAGAAATATTTAGTGAGGGCGCTGCGAGTAGCAATGTCGTAGATGTCTGGGCATAATGTTGGCATGAGTGGGAAGATTATTGGTAAAATAATTATTTTCAATCAAATACTTTATCAATTGTTGCAATAAATAATTGATATGTCGTTCAGTCGTTACTATACGTTGAATAGCGGTAATTTTCAGAAAATAGAATTGTTTTGAACGGAAAAAGATATCACAGTAGTAAATCCAACTGGCAACGGTCATCATGAATTTAATGCTTTAAAGCAAAAAATCGGATCACAATAGCTATACTGATCCAGGTATAATTTAATCATATTGATGAAATAATTAATGTAGAAATTACAAAATTTGTTTTAGAAACTTTTCTCACCGAATATTTTTTTTAATTATGATTATTTCCAAAACAAGTTGTTAAAACTACAATGAAGACACGACAAAATGAATGTTTTCAGAAAATCTAAAATGATTACCTTCCTTAATCCAACTATGGGCGGGTCTCCCTTAACCCAACCATTGGTAGACCTTGGCCCAGCCATAGGTGAACCTTAGTCCAATCATTGGTGAACCTTAACCTAACCACGGGTGGACCTAAGACGGAAAGTCAAGTTATTCTTATCTATTTCTTGGTTCAAATAAATATTAAACAATTTCCTTCAGAATTTTTTCACTTACAACAACCCGTCCTCATCCTCCCACCCCCATAAACAGTCATGGACGTGTTCATACATACAAATACTATCACAGTGAACCCTTTGAAAAAGTCATTAGATCATACTGAACATGATGAATAACTCTGGGTATAAATTTTCAGTCTATTACACCCAAGCTCACTAGAGTGTTCATAATTCCCTGATGAAAACACCCTTTAAAAGTCCAAATGAATTCTGAGCACCACATTACACACATGACATGGCTTGCAGTAACCCTGTCCACAATAGCTGGTTCTTCGCAATAAGTTCCATTGTGTACATATAGATGATTAGGAGTGTAATAACTGATGCATAAAATCACTATCTGTGGTGGGTTCCTTAATTGCTTCCAGCAGAGTCTAAAAATCATACTCGCCGGAATGGAAGTTCATTCGGGTGAAAAATATTTGTAGCGAGGATTGGGCGTAATGATTCGTAATTCTAAATAGTTATTGGTTATAATTTAAATTTTTGGGGGCCATATTAACAAGGGAGTTAAAGAGACAAGCCTCCGAGCCCAGATCAATAATTTCTCCTTCTACTGAATACCATTCGAGTGTCTTCTTCTCTCAAGATGTTTTCTTTCTCTCAAGGAAGCAATTTGTTTCTCTAAATCAGTTTTCTGTAAAGAGGGAGTAGTTTCGAAAAGGTATTTAGATAAATATTTCCCTTCATTTTTGCGCGTTTCCAGATTGATGCTAAGTCGCATCCTGATTGATACCAAGTCGCTTTCAGATTCATGCAAATTTGTTCACAGATTCATGCAAAGGCAATTCTAAATTGATGCAAAGTCGTTCCCAGATTGATGCAAAGTCGCTTCCAAGTTGATGCAAAGTCGTTCCCAGATTAAGGCAAAGTGGTACGAAATTGATGCAAATTGACAAGTTGATTTTGACGATGAGAGATGCTTCCCGCATTTTTAAAGATAATCTTTATGTTATTCTAAACGTTACATGCAGATCACCCCCTCCCCCAACAACAACAACAACAAATTATACAAACAGCAATAACAAAACAACTTTACAAACACACCTTTGTAGTTATATATATATATATATATATATATATATATATATATATATATATATATATATATATATATATATTATATATATATATATATATATATATATATATATATATATATATATATATTTATATATATATATATATATATATATATATATATATATATATATATATATCTATATATAAATATATATATATATATATATATATATATATATATATATATATATATATATATATATATATATATATATATTTATACATTTATATATATATATATATATATATATATATATATATATATATATATATATATATATATATATATATATATATATATATATATATATATATATATATATATATATATATATATATATATATATATATATATATATATATATATATATATATATATATATATATATATATATATATATATATATATATATATATATATATATATATATATATTGTTGATTTTTTCATAATTACCTTTCTATCATTTCCATCCAACCAAATAACAATTTTAAAATGCCCACAAAGTGTAGAACCAGACGAGCGCCTCCTAATACTCGTCATTGAAATGTCCGAAATTGATATTTGATTGCTAACGTTTTTCAAAAATAAGAATAAGTCATAAGCTGCTATATGTAAAATGTGGCCTCTCAAAATTCGCGGTGTTTTTATGTTCCCTTAAGGACAAATTGGTTTTGAAAAATTGAAAGCATTTCGTGAGTAAGTTGTTTAGTTAGTTAGATATATAGGTGTGTCTTACAGTTAGTTAAAACCCATCAAGCTTAAAGGGGTTTCCATAAAGCCGTTACTTATACCCGGTTTCTACGGTGCTAAGTGGATGAGTGTACTTGAATCCCCCTGCATGGGACTCCAGTTCACTGCAGACTAACGCTCCAACGGAAACTGGTAGTCATTTCCATGGGCGCCGAAAGGATCGCGGGACCCGGGGCAAGCTGAAAATCCCGGTCTCCATATCTGAAAATTTTGAAGAACAGAAAAAAAGGCTATCACCTATTTCTGTTCCAATTTTATACCGTTTTGCCATTGTCAAGCATGGGTTTCGTCAAATTGTGAGGTCTTCTTTTAAACGCACGTTTCTTTTCTTAATTTTTACAGGCTCTTATGATTGGGGTCCCCTATAAATCGGGCCCAGGGGAAACGCCCCCTTTGATTTCCCCTCTTGGCGGTACTGCTCCTTTCACAGCTGAATGAATGGACTCCAGCAAATGTTACAAAGTGTCTTGCTCAAGGACACAGCACATCGCCCTGGTTGAGATACGATCCCGGTACCTTCTGATTATGGGACCGACGCCCCAACCTACTACACTCTCTGTGTCCCACAATATGTGTTCTTTAAAGGATTAGTTCACCGGTCAGACATGTCCACCTCTCAGACCTATAGTTTTGGACTGACTTTTCATTATTTGTGCAAAAAATGATCTGTTAATCAGGAACGTTGAATTGTAATGCATAGTTTTCTCCACATTGACACGAGAACTGGTCTTTAATTCAAAGCAATGGTATCGTCTCATAAATACATTCAGACGTGAACGCCGCTGTGTCGGAACGTCACTTCCGGTTTTCGATTTTCCTATTTCTTGCGAGAAATCTGCAACGTTATCAATCACACATCTGCCGGACCGAACATAGGGGCCTACATTTGTTGTCGATAACATCACAGATTTCTCGCAATCAGTAAGGAACATTGAAAACCGGAAGTGACGTTATCAGTTTGATGGCGCCCATTTCTGAATTCATTGATGGGACGATACCTTTCCTTTAAATCATATAATTTCTTTTTAGCAAATTTGCATGAACATTAATGGTGCAGAATGTCTACTCTAGAACGGACGATCGTTATCTAGTTTACTGGATTCTGTTTTAGTATCCTTTCCTGATAAATCCAGTGGTTGTAATCCACAAATTCGTCAGGAAAAATACACTAAGAGCTTTTCAAGAATTATGAGGATGTGATGTCACAAATAGTCTGATTTTATCTGTGTCTACACAAATAACATTTTAAACTATAACCATTCGGAGTTAATTTTTGGAAGAGTTAGATATTTTAAGTAAGGTGAAGCTGGACAATGTCGTTCCCCATTTAACGGCTGCCTTCTCTCGCGAAAATTATAATCAACTCATTAAAATAATTGGGTTTCTTTTAACACAGCATCAACATCATTCTCCTCGCGGTGTTTAAAATAACTAGTCAATTTCTGTCAATTTTTAGTTCCTACACAGCGCAAATGATTTGTTGATTGTTGCCTGGGTGATTGTTTGTCGGTTCTCAAATCATTCACTAATAATATTTCGTTGCTGTTTTATGCAGAAAAATACAAACACTGTTAAAGATGCATGAACTTAGAAATGTGATTGAACGGTAAAAATAGATCCTTCAGTTTCCGACTTATGAGTTGGAATTTTCAAAATATGTTAATATTTTTGGAAGAGTTAGATATTCTAAGTAAGGTAAAGCTGCACAATGTCGTTTCCCATTTAACGGCTGCCTTCTCTTGCAAAAATTATAATCAACTCACCAAATGAATTAGGTTTCCTTTAACTCAGCATCAACATTATTTTCCTTGCAGTGTCTAAAACAACTTGTCAATTTCTGTCAATTTTTAGTTCCTACACAGCGCCAATAATTTGTTGGTTGTTACCAGGGTGATTGTTTGTCGTTTCTCATACATTCACCAATAATATTTCTTATATATATATATATATATATATATATATATATATATATATATATATATATATATATATATATATATATATATATATATATATATATATATATATATATATATATATATATATATATATATATATATATATATATATATATATATATATATATATATATATATATATATATATATATATATATATATATATATATATATATAAATATATATATATATATATATATACATATATATATATATATATATATATATATATATATATATATATATATATATATATATATATATGTATATATATATATATATATATATATATATATATATATATACATATATGTATGTATATTTATGAATATATATATATATATATATATATATATATATATATATATATATATATATATATGTATATATATTTATATATATATATATATATATATATATAAAAATATATATATATATATATATATATTTATATATATATATATATATATATATATATATATATATATATATATATATATATATATATATATATATATATATATATATATATATATATATATATATATATATATATATATATATATATATATATATATATATATATATATATATATATATATATATATATATATATATATATATATATATATATATATATATATTTGTCAACCCACTGGTTTCACTTTAGCGGATGATTAGGCAACTGAAGCTAGGTCATTATTCAGAACAGGTCAGCGCTTCTTCTTAGTAAGGTTGGGTGGTCTCATTTTACAATGGCTGCAAGAGGATACAATCTATAATCTTTTGTTGTGGAGGTTTTCTTTGGTTGCGTTGACAATGGCTAATTTCTCCTCGGTGCATAGATTGCATTGTCCAAATGAATTTATTGTGGTGTTTGATTGTTTGACGATCTACCAGGAGATCTTGAAGTTTTCGTTATTTTCTTTTAGAGCCCAGATTAATTTAGAAAGCTCTCTTTCGCTGGAATGCATTCTGTGTTTGAAGGACTTGTTATGGTTGTAAAAGCGCGGTTTGAAGCCCCACCTGTCATGCCAATATATGTAAAGACAGCATCGTTTTTGTGCACTTGAGCTTTGTACACAATGGTTTTAGCCAAGCAATCTCCCTTCAGGGGCAGTCACTTTTTGTGCAGCAGTTGCATTGTTTTTGAGGGGTGGTTGAGCTTGTTTGTGACAGGGTTTTTGAGTTGTGGCTCTGGATGATTGATTTAATGTTTTTCATGCAGCTGTAGCTTACTTTAATATTGTTCTTGTTGAAGATTTGGTAAAATCTGTGGCTGTGAGGGAAATGTATAGTGATTAGCTTTAAAAAAATCCTACATTAGTTTTTACTGTTCTGCTAAAGGGTTGGTTAAATCTAATGATTTTTCTGCTCCGGTTTTTGCGATTTTTGCATTCGGCGTCTGGTGGTGGGGTGTACTCAAATTTGGAATGATAGCCGCTTGCTATTAAGGCATTTTTGTAGTCTGGCATTCGATGTGACTATGGGAAGCTCAGACGGAGCCAAGATTTGTGAATTGGAAGGCCTATACACCCTTTACATCATCAGCAGGAAGTTCCCCATGAATGACCTTGGCCTGTACAGAGACGACTGACTGGCTATCAACACCAGGGCCACAGGCAGACCGGCGGACCGAACATAGGGGCCTACATTTGTTGTCGATAACATCACAGATTTCTCGCAATCAGTAAGGAAAATGAAAACCGGAAGTGACGTTATCAGCTCGACGGCGTCCACTTCGGAATTTATTGATGGGACGATACCTTTCCTTTAAATCATATAATTTGACTTATTTTAAACAAATTTGCATGAACATGAATGGTAGAGAATGTCTACTCTAGAAGGGACGGTCGTATCTAGTTTACTGGATTCTGTTTGAGTATCCTTTCCTGATATATCCAGTGGTTGTAATCCACAAATTCGTCAGGAAAAATACACTAAGAGCTTTTCAAGAAGTATGAGGATGTGATGTCACAACTAGTCTGATTTTATCCGTGTCTACACAAATAACATTTTAAACTATAACCATTCGGAGTTAATTTTTGGAAGAGTTAGATATTTTAAGTAAGGTGAAGCTGGACAATGTCGTTCCCCATTAAATGGCTGCCTTCTCTCGCGAAAATTATAATCAACTCATTAAAATAATTGGGTTTCCCTTAACTCAGCATTAACATCATTCTCCTAGCAGTGTTTAAAATTTCTGTCAATTTTTAATTCCTACACAGCGCCAACAATTTGTTGGTTGTTGCCTGGGTGATTGTTTGTCGTTTCTCATATCATTCACTGATAATATTTCTTTGCTGTTTGATGCAGAAAAATACAACCTCTCTTAAATATGCATGAACTTAGAAATGTTATTGTACTTTGGAAATAGATCCTTCAATTTCGACTTACGAACTTAGAATTTTCAAAATATGTTAATCTATCATTTGACATTTTGACGCATGTTTGGGCAGTAACAAATTAAAATTACTTGCGTGTTTACTTTCCTTAAAATGTCAAAGTCTATTCCTGCTGTCCTGTATAATTTGATTGGGAGTATGATAAAGACTTATACATTCTGAATTGAAAAATGCTGCCAACTTTGAACAGTTCAAAGAATTCCGAAAAAAATTCTGGTGATAGACAATTTGAAAACAAATGATTCACAGAGCGAAGTATCCAGATCGTCCAGTCACGTCCCGAGTATTATGAGTTAGCACAACAATTTGATTGATAAAGGTCCCATAAATTATAAGCTTATCACCCTCCCGCGCTTTAATTTAATAGATGATCCCATATCTATTTTGAAAAAGTACGGTATTTTTCTTTAATATGAGTCATTTAGCGTCCGTAATTCCATTTATTTTACTTTCTACCTTAGTACGAGCAAATCCCTCCAATTGTTTCCGATAGTTTTCATTATTTACTACGCCTGGTGTGATTAACCTGATCCGGAACGTTGCAAATTGACGAAATAAACTGGTTTGGGTGAGAGAAAAAAAAAATATATATATATATATATATAAGAAACGTCCGCACGCAATACTTTTCCAACGGGATTTGGGTGATAAGCTGATTTTTTACGGGGCTTAAGACCTGATAATTCCAAAAGCTATAAACTCTTATATTGTTATCCCATTTTGGTGAAAGCTTTATGGAATTAATTATATTTTGAGGCAACGCCTCTACACGTTCATAGAAGTGTGAGGAAATCTTTTAGAAAAGGTGATTTTGCACTTTTTCGAATTAGCTCATTACGAAACTTAAATATTATTTCATGGTAACACTTAAGTCGTTGATTCTGTTGACAGTTGATTAGATGCGTTAGTTCCCTCTATAATGCAACATTAGATTCAAAACGTGAGAGCAATGGTATGAATCGCATAACGCCTCTAGCGGCAATTGTGTCAAACTTTCAGTCTGCAAAAAGAGACCACAAATTTCAAAAACCTAGCTTGTTAATTAGATGCACAATCTTATTGCTTTTGTTGCCAATTTTCGATCATGACCTGTTGACGCCAAACAATCTAGCTAATCTAAGAACATTTCGAGGTATCGCTGTCTTAAAAACCTATTCAAATTAATGACAGCAAAAATAATTTATCAAAATCGTTTAGAAAATGACCATTATAGCAACCGCCTTATAAAAGTCACTAAAAATCCCAAATGATACCTGTAGACTCACAACTTGATTGATCAGCTAAAATGTAAAACATTTTCTGTCAATTAAGTCTCAAAAGTTGTGTAAACTGGTTAGTGGTCCTAATTATTCAATACACATTCTTCGGGTACTTTAAATCGAAAAGTGTTCCACCTCTTCAGAACTCTTCAGATCCCTTGATACGTAGTTATGGTAGTCAGATGCCTTATCCATTGAGCTACGAGGCCGATAGCTTTCGAAATACATGGGACAAATAGGGTGAAATACCACCACCTTTACAGTATCGCATACAGTGGTCATACGCTCTCTTAAACTTCGAATTGTTAACTTATTCTTAAATTTGTTCATTATAAATGGAAGAGGGGTTTATTTAAGTGACAGGACAATGCATGCTTGCAGTAGATAAAGAATTATTTCAAGAAAGTTTTCTTGACGTTGGGTTGAGGACCCGAGAAAGAGTCCCGGCAATATCAGAAGGCTTGATCTCATTGTGGACAATAGTTTCGAAATTTCCTTTGATCAGGAGTATGTTCTGTACAGATTGTCGGGTTAAAGGATTAGCTCAGTGGTCAAACAATTTAATCGTATATGAAAGATGATTGTAAAAGAAAAAAAAAAGGGAAGAAAGCAAACAAACATCTTATTCCGTTAAGAAGTTATCAAAGTTTAAAGCTCTGCCCTATCTTTGTAGAAATGATAGGTGTACTAAGTCTGCCATGGAAGTTATTAAAGTTTAAAGCTCTTCCCAACCTGTGTAGAAATGATTGGTGTACTAATTATACTATGGAAGGCTAATTGGCACCGCGATCCTCGCATTCCTAACAATTGCATTTTAAAGAAAAAATAATTTAACTTTTGTACTATTTGAATTATTTTTCCTCGATTTTTTTAATTTCTCTTAAACGTACTAGATTCTGTTTTGTTACTTTCCTGACATATCCAATATGGTTGGTAGGCCACAAAATGGCCGAACCCTGTCCATTGACAGTAATTTTTAGAAGTGATAGTTGGGTTGGTGATGTTGGTTTAAGGTCATACAAATTATTCTCATGGTCAGATTTATTAACGTTATTTAGTGATGTATGTGCTTTATTGGCATTTTTGAGTAAATTCTGTGTGGTTTCGTCATGAACTTGATATTGTTTCTGTGGTACCAAAGAGCTGTGTGGAAGCTCTTTGGTGTTACCATGTAATTATTGCAAATGTAGCTGCCACAATGCAACTTTGTTCATTTTCTGATGTATGTGAGGCAAGTGTTGATGATGATTACTCCATTCCAACAGCTTCTATAGCCATAAAAGGCAATTTGCTTTGAATACTTTAGTTTACTTATCACCTTATGCTTTACTTTGGACTGTTAGAGACTGTATCATGTACATTATGACGTTGCTTGACAAGGTGGGAACTTTTTGAACTTTTTGCTTTTGGTCTGTTTTTGACAACTTCCGAACTGTTCATATATAACATACACTAAATGGTATTTAAAATGAAATTCCCTAAGTGCAGACATACAACTCGCTTGATTGCTAATGTGTAAAACAATTGAACCTTTTATGTCAACACAAAACAGTTTTTCACCCAAAATGCACGTGTCCTTTAACGAAAAAGACTGGCAAGCACTGACCCTCCGGATTATACCCTGCACCGGAATATACGTAGTAAACGCATATGCATTTTAGTTAGGTATTTTCATATTCAAAGGTTTGAGCTTACTTGATACCACCAGGTGATCCCCAATGTCCCAGACAGACACACAAAAAAACAAAAACAAGCAAACGCACACACAACTAGAAACAACAAGCTAGTTATGACCACACCCTCTCTATAAAGAATATTTTGATAAGAGATGGCAGCATACGAAAATATTTCCTAAAATTATTACAGAAACGTATACTATAATGGTTTCTTAAATTTTAACATCTGTGCAAAGTTGATAACTTTCAGCTCAAACCAAGGAAGTACTTCCTTGCTCTAGCGACGAAGGAAAGCTATCCTTTGCTTACTGCGAGACGTCGAAAATATATTGACCATGTGCAATTAATCACATACAGTGGTGTAGATCTGGGATGTAGCCCGGGGCGGTGAGAGCTCCCCCTTCCTTTGGGTGCAGAAAAAAGGTGGGAGGAAAGAGACGTTTAAACAGTTGGGAACATGACCTTGCTATATGACCCTTACTGCGATATTAATAATTTCTGAGGCCTTGACCCAGAAGTTCGAATTGAGCATTTCGCCGTTTGTAAAACGATCACTCCCTAATGAATTCGGATAATTCAAATTGCTGTAACTTATGCAGTTTCAATGTTCGTCACTACAGAAGAAGAATAAATGACGTCCAAGACATTATATTTTGGGTTAAATTGGGATCCGAGTATTTTAAGTCTCGGTAAAGTTCCCAAAACAAAGATTTTTCGTGGCCCATTTTGTGATGATCTTTGAAAAGGTAAGATTTGTCAATCGTTTTTCTGATCTGTGAAAGTCACTTTTCTTCATAGCAGACAACTTTTTATTAAGCTCAGTATGCTTTTATAAAGTGATATATTAGTGTCGTCAAATTTAAGCCACTTTTAAGTACTTTTAGTGGATAAAAATGCTCAGGAAAAATGCCAGTCCAAATTCTTATTTCCTAGACCTAATTTCCTTCCTAACGTGATAAGGTGTGGCTTTTCCGTAACACTAGGTTGTTATTATGGCAATGCATTGAGACATGGGACGGAATTATGCAAAATAAAATTAATTTTGTTGTACGATTATAGACAGAGCTTACGGATATAGACAAATGATATTCTTGTTACCGTTATCCACAATTTGGGATTTGCTGGTACTAGGTTTAGACCTACCAAAGAATAATTTTTTATGCACCAAATACTTGGGCCTAACTGCTAGGCCTAGAGACAATAGCAGTAGGCATACTAGGTCTAACGTTAGTCGTACTAAGGCCTACTAGGGCATATTACTGTAGCATGACTCGAATTTGTTACCCACCTTAGCGAAGTCGGACAAAATTGTTAATGTAAAAAAAGGCCATTTTCATGATTGATGAGTACAGAGTAGGCATATAAAGGTACATGAGAGACATATAAGGCCTAGCCTAGATCATGGCCCTGCCTCAAATACTAAGTAGGCTAGACCTAGAAGCCTATTCCATTGATTGCCTAACTTAGTCAGAAGTCAGACCAATAATTGAATAGTCCCTGCTTAGAAGTTAGGCTAGACCAGTACTATTATGAGTCACCCCATAAAATAATTTGCAGTTCCATAAATATTTTATATAAAGCTGACATTAACAGCCCGCATCATTCCCAAGTTAGATTGCCCTTAGTATTGATATTATTACTAAAATCTTACCTTATAATTGATATTCTTAGTGTTTTAAAATATAAGCATACAACATTGATAATAATTTGCTAAGTTCTAATATTACTCATTCTTTTTGTGTAACATTCTTAAGAGCAACTGCAGAATCTAACACAATTTAGGAATTATAGTAATATTTCCCTTTAGTTTTCGTGTCCCGAAGTGTTGGAAATTTGCTAATATTTATCGTCTTCTATGGTATGTCCTAAGTAAAGTAACAGTTTAATATACTGCAGTCCTACTAAGTTTGTTGGACAAGTCATGGTCATACTCAGATAAATTCAGATTACTATGAAATATTTGAAAATTATTATCTTATTTTTGACATCAAAAACAAAACTTCTGTGTCAACTTCTGAAGCTGACATGCAAAGGCAATGCTGGCTGAACATTTAAAAAATAGTATGACCCTTGACATTGCATCGTAGTACTGCTAATGTATGTTGATTATTTGTTACTTTTTCGCAACTTATTTTTTTGTCAAAAATGTGCCAATTTACTTTTGGATCACAGATATAGCACAAAAAACATAACATAAACCTGATATCTGTTTTGAACATAAGTTTGCAGTGCCCGATCATACATTGTATATTTACCTTACACAACGCCTTGATGTAGCATGTTTATACAATTTTAAGTAGTTTGAATTACAACAAAATGTTTTTTTGTTTTTTGTTTGTTCCAAAAACAATTTTATCAAAATTCTGGCATGTTGAAAACTTAACCACATAGGTCTGTAGGTAGAGCTGTTTTTCTGAGTTGATTCGAAGCATACTCTTTATCATTATCTTGCTCAAACCCCTAGCTTTGCTGTTTCACAGTCCGCCCTGCCCCTCCGAAGGCTCGTCAATCCCCTGGGGGTCCGCCAAGTTACATTCAGAGGTATGGTTATAGCTAAAATCCCCAAACTTTTTCACCAGAGGCTTGAGCCTTAAAGAGCCCCTGGACTACATGTCGAAAAGACGCAGTAGTTCGCACGCATTAATGTGCCCCTCAACAAGTCTAGCACCCTGTCCCTTTTAAATCAAGCTAGGGGTCTGTGGCTAGACCAGTATACAGCATTAATGCAGAAATAACTGGGTTTTTTTTTTCTGAGTGAGGAACAAGCTACAGTACTATACACTATTTTGATATTCTTGTTGTCAGTCTTGTTAATTTTAGAACTGATATCATTTGAAACATTTTATACTTGCTGTTCTACATTGCAGATTTGTGATTATTTCATGCTTTCACAGGCCCCATAAACCAATATTGTGGTACATGTAGATCTCAAAAACTTAATATTTTTCTTCAGCAATACTGAGATAGACAACAAATTTGAATAACTCTGTTGATTCTCAGTTTGGCTCCTTAGATACAGAATACAGTATACAACGCAGTGTACTGTTGACAGGACTTTACAGTAACATTATGTACTGTTTTAAAAAATCTTGTCATTACAGTTCATTTATTCTGTCATATTGTTTTTGTAGATTGAAAGGAGTATAAATTGGGTGCAGTACGGTTCCATATGGAGTGTTGCTCTCTTTTATAGTTTTGCTATTGTATTGCAGCCATTTTTCTCACCTTCATTCATAAGAAAGCTACACAAATTGCCTTCATGCATGTTGCTTCAAGGCCCCTATACGATATATTTAGAAATAACAAATCATATTTATTTCAGAACAGTGTATATTAGGGGAAAACGATTTAAGGTTTTTGATATATAAATTTTGACTTTTGAAGCCCACAATGTAAGACGGGTAAATGTTTACATTGTTGAAATGCTGTTTTGTCTACTTGAAATTACTCTTTGTGCTACTTGCAAAAATATTTGAATTATTGCTCCAACACTGAAAGATCTCAAAACTTCAATTAAAAAACACATTTGGTCAAAAAATGTGTATAGCAAAAGCGAAATGATTTGTTTAGTAAACCATCACAATTTTTTTACCTCACTTGTCATATTTTTTATTCAGAATCTACAGTATCATTTGATGTTAATATTTTTCCTTTAGTATCCCTCAGTTGTTTAAGAGGAAAGTACTGCAGCATCACATTGTCTTGATATTAAGTTATACTTTTTACTTTCCCTCAAAGATTGCGGCAGAGCAGAGAAATCAAATAAGTACTATATTTATAAAAAGAAAAAATGTGCTTAAATAAGTGCAGTATCAGGACTAGATCTGTATTTACCCATCATTCATTTAGCTTGCATGGAAGCTACAGCAATACCAACCGAAGAAGAATGTTGTGACTGACAGTTATACAGCATCGAATGATGTCTCCATCCATCCTCTTTTTTTACAGCATACTTCATACGTAATAAAACAAAATAAAAGTTTATACTATTTGTAAAATATTGTTTTATGAGATGGTTCTTTCATATTATATCTTTCTTTGTTTTACCTGCAGTAATGAATTGGATCAGTACATTTTGATATTGGAGCAGTGTAAGACATGAATATGGGTACCACAATATATATTTGCATCAACAGAAAAAACAAACAAGATGCAGATGGTTTAATGTCTTACAGTCTTATGCAAACTATCATTATTGGTCCTTTAGAAAACTCAATTTAGAAAAAGTAAAGTGCCATGTAACCTGTTAATGGTCAATAATTACCATCTTTAACAATATTGTTATTATTATAAAACAATCATTAATTTGTATAGTACAAAATCGTGTTAGGCATTTTTATGCACTGTACAAAGAGAAATGATGTGGAGGGCAGGAAAATAAGTTAAAATTAAGGATTCTTTCAGAATATATTGATGAGATCTTTTGTCCATTTTCTGACACCAGGTTGAGGCATTGATAGATTTGTTGATATCTAATAGTCTTTTATTTGTAGTATTTCATAGACACATACTTTGAAAGGCTGTCATAAAAGACTAGTGACACCTCGAACATTTTCCTTACAGTTTGGTGCAAACAAATATTGACAAGAAAGTCTAGTTAAAAAAGCATATTAAGTTTCAGACACAGCAAATCAAAAATTGAGCTTTATTAGGTTATGTATAATATGTGATGTAATGCAGTATGATATAGAACATTTTGATAGTGTAATATATTGTGTTTTTCTTCTATTGACTGAGATAATTTATTTTTCACTGTGGGATATGACAAAAAAAATGCTACTTGCTTTCTTTGAAACTATTGTAGATTACAATTTTGAAGTGACTTTTCGTAAGTGTTATGTGAATGTTTGTATTTGTGTACCATTTATCCCCTAATTATTTATTTATAAATCTATCTGCCTCAAACAAAGATAGACATACCAGTTTCGTATATAATTTGTGTTAAGTTACTCTAGATCTGATGGAGCCACTTTTTTAATTTGAATAGCAGACAAGCTTATTGAAACAGACCTGCAAGGTATACATGAATGTCCTGCATTCGCAAAGTAATGTGTTGTGTAACACTAAACCAAAACAATTATGTATTCGTTTATTTTTGTCAGAAATAAGGATGGAAAGTATAAAAGTAATATTAAAAAGGTTTTCTATGCGATCTGACTGCCCGGAGAAAACGTTATGACCAATTTTGAAATGCTTATTCTAGAAATGATTTAATAGATAATAGGAAAAGAGTAATGCACCATCTGTTGTATAATTTGATTGGATTTGAAAAAACAAAAGTGCTACAATAATTTCAACGAAAAGTGTAAGGTAGATTTTCCAGGGGGAAGGAAAACCACATTGTGTCATTCAAATATTGATGTATGTCTGTTACAGAGGTACATTTTTCCTTTAAAATGAAAAATTGCTATCATGATCTTAGTTTAGATATGCTCATTGGATTGGGGACTCTCTAATACTGTGGTGGTGCACGTTTGGTTATCTATTGGGTTATACCACTCATGTGAAGCCTTAGATAAGACCCTGTATTAAACATTCAGCCTTTTCTGAAAACGGTTCATTCACACATTCAGATCATTTGGATTTGGATCATTCAGATTATCTTCAGGCACATCCAGATGAAAACAGTATCACAACATTGACAGTTCATGACAACAAGACCCGGCACAGTCCTCTGACTATATCACTTATACGCCTTATAGTCACTGATTTCCTTATCATTTTACTCCTCTCAGGCCTTTCTCATGATTGTTTTCGATAGGTTGCCCCAGCCCTCTTAAAAGTGCTTTAATATTATAGGTTATCCGAGTTCCCGTGGTGGGGACTACTCCTCAGCGGTGTTATGTATACCCCTTACGTGCAACTATTTATGATCTTCTATTAGCCAAGAGTTGTATTCTTCAATGGATTGCTTAGTGACAGTGCCCTTTATGTCTCACCCTATTCACTCTTAATTGACTGTTGGTCCCACATTGCACAGAAGAAAAACCACTTAAATTCATGGTAGATGGACAGACTAATATAAAGCTGGAATGTTGATTAAACCAAGTCTAGAGTTCCATGTTACACAGGTGAGTTACATAAGTTTTAGAGGTAAACATTCCTACCAGGTGTGTAACAACATGGTTAGTAAGGAGCAGAGCCGTCATTATATGGGGATTGGGGTGCCTCCCCTCCCCTCCCCCTCCCCTTTCTCAAACAAAATGGGATGCCAGTTGGAAAATTAACATGGCATTTGGAATCCAATCGTTCGTCTTCGGGGAACCCTCATAAATTCACCCAGTTTGGAAACTAATGCCTTAACCCCACCCATCCCCTCCTCTCCCCCCCCTTCCCCTTCACCACCACCACCACCATTCAGAAGACCCTGAGCTCAATCAGAATACCCCAGCGACGTTCTTGGTAAGGAGACACAAGTGACTTTAAGATTAAAAGTGCCAGCATATCAGGTTTGTGCTTCTATTCACAGGGTCTCTAACCAATGAGGTACCAGTTAAATGGGTAAACCCTCACACTATGCAAGTGTGATAAAAGTGTTTGCGTACATCTCAACGTAAATGTAAGCGGTATAAGCAATGCCATATTGCAAACACTTGGACAAGGGCCCCGAACACAATATCCCCCCATGGACGATAGCTGCACCACTAATTGTGGTGCAGCCAGCATTAAAAAAACCAAAGACAAAAGTGTTCAAATTTAGCTCAATTCTAAAGGCAATTTTGAAAAGCGAAATATATATAAACAACAAAGATTATCCCAATTTTTGAAAAATTCTGTAAAAAGGCCCCCCTCCTCCCATTCACCCCGTGGCTACATCACTGACTACAGAGCATGTTGTGTCCCATGCTTTGTAATGAGAATAGCTGCAAATTAACATTTTTGTCAAGTTATTTGGGAGCTTGCCCCTTCACAGTGATGTGTTCTAAATAATTCAACAAGGGAGTTCCCATTAAACAGTAATAACCTATTGGGGGTGACCTATTGGGAGAGGGGTAGCCCATGATAAAAAAGCGCAACTTTTGTCACAAAGTACCAAAAAAGTAATAGATGAAAAAACTCAACTTTTTCAGGCGAAATATCAAAACTCAGAGCCCCTCTCACTAAATTTCAGAAAATTGTTTTCGATTGTTGGCTGATAGGAATATAAAAAAAATTCAAAATTTGTAATATATGTTACTTCATATTATTAAATGAGGCAAATTGGGTCCGTAAAATACTTATGGGGCCTACTTTATCTATCTAAACTTGACAATAATTGGGAGGTATCTAGTTTTTCAAACGCTAAAGCTGATATGACGGGTAGTCTTGAAATTAGGTATGAAATTACTCTTATAAATGACAAAATAAACTCTTTCTCTTGATATAAAATCGAATCTAAGAGTAATTTGTAAACCTCCAGCGTTTGTTTCCCCTCCAATAACATTAGTTGTTCTTCAGAGGCAGGAGCGCTGTAGATCGTCTATTGGTGTTGTACATCCATTTTACGGACATACACTCGATGCGCATGCGTTATAATCATGGCGTCCAATTCAAGCCGACAGCAGGTCTAATTGAATTGTGAGAGAACTTTTCTTAGGTTTTTGGTTTGTGATTTGTCCTATGATGAATTTGATTTTTTTTTTTATAGCTTAAACAACTTTTGCTTTTACTTCACGAAATGGTAATTTGTTTTTTTCTCGTAATTTTCATCCTTTTTTGTATCGTTCGCTTGTCAATTTTTTCACGATTTTTTATCTTTCGTAGGCTGTTGTGCGAAAAGTAGTGCTCGCATTGTAACATAAAGCGATGTCATCAATTCTTAAAAGTCGTATCTTTTCTCGTGTATCTATACGAGAAATATGTGTTCTTTGGTTTTAGAGCAAATTGCCCTGATCTAAAACAGAAATTAAATGGAAATTCATCACTCGAATTCAAATTGATTGTAACGTGATTTTGATTAAAGTATTCGGATCAATCGAGGTCATGTTTCCGACTGTAAACATGCAGTTGAAGGATTTTGTCGAAATTTTGACAAAATGAAAGGAAATTTTCGAAAGTTGATAAAAATTGTCCGAAACGAAGGAAACTTCCAGAAAATTGAGGAAATTTGTTCAATAATAATCGGAATTTCCCAAAAAATGTCTGAAAATGATGGAAATTTCCAGGAAATTGCCCGAAAAGGAAAGAATTTCCCAAAAATTAAAAGAGATTTCCAAATCAGCAGTAACTTTTGATGGAAATTTAATTTATTAGTGCAAATTTGTGGGTGTAAGACAAATTTGGATTTGCCGCACTTATATGTAAACATTTACAACATGCAGGCAGGGACGAAGCGTTGCTCCCCTCTTTAGGGGACCTAATGAATAACTGTAGCAGTTTAATTACTTTCAGGCTCTTACCAAGGAAGTACTTCCTTGCTATTATGACGAAGGAAAGTTATCCTTTGCTTACAATAAGACAAATTACTATAGAGTCGCGTAGTGTTATGTAAAAAGATATGACTAGCACCATAATGTCCCATAAATGTGAATCAATTTGAAGAAAATTTTACTTTGGGCTGTTCTGTCAGTTCATGTCCGGCAGGCTAAATCTTACACCTAGTCTATGATTGGGTAAACTAATCCAGCGGCGGTCACATGCTGATGCAGAT
>JAIGNY010001514.1:1210000-1232500 GCA_020152595.1 Chiridota heheva
ACGATGTAGCGTCAGCACAAACCTAGTAACCAATAAAGGTTTAGATTGATGCAGATGGCACAGATCGGTGTGTACTCTGTGTAAAATAAGTATAGCTCATAGATAAATGCAGAGTATTCCAGATTGATGTAATCTAAGCACACCCTGTGTTATAACAGTTAAGATTGATGAAGAGTATCCCAGATCGATGTAACCCAATCAGGCCCTGTGTAATAAGAGTATAGATTGATGCAGAGTATTCCAGATCGATGTAACCTAAGCGGGCCCTGTGTAATAACAGCATAGATTGATGCAGAGTATTCCAGATCGATGTAACCTAAGCGGACCCTGTGTAATAACAGCATAGATTGATGCAGAGTATTCCAGATCGATGTAACCTAAGCGGACTTTGTGTAATAACAGCATAGATTGATGCAGAGTATTCCAGATCGATGTAACCTAAGCGGACCCTGTGTAATAACAGCATAAATTGATGCAGAGTATTCCAGATCGATGTAACTTAAGCGGACCCTGTGTAATAATAGTAAAGATTGATGCAGAGTATTTTTAGATCAATGTAACCTAAGTGGGCATTGTGTAATAACAGTATAGATTAATGCAGAGTATCCCAGATCGATGTAACTTAAGCGGACCCTGTGTAATAACAGCATAGATTGATGCAGAGTATTCTTAGATCGATGTAACCTAAGTGGGCCTTGTGTAATAACAGTATAGATTGATGCAGAGTATTCCAGATCGATGTAACCTAAGCGGACCTTGTGTAATAAGAGTATAGATTGATGCAGAGTATTCCAGATCGATGTAACCTAAGCGGACCCTGTGTAATAACAGCATAGATTGATGCAGAGTATCCCAGATCGATGTAACTTAAGCGGACCCTGTGTAATAACAGCATAGATTGATGCAGAGTATCCCAGATCGATGTAACTTAAGCGGACCCTGTGTAATAACAGCATAGATTGATGCAGAGTATTCCAGATCGATGTAACTTAAGCGGACCCTGTGTAATAACAGTATAGATTGATGCAGAGTATTCCAGATCGATGTAACTTAAGCAGACCCTGTGTAATAACTGTATAGATTGATGCAGAGTATTCCAGATGGATGTAACCTAAGCGGACCCTGTGTAATAAGAGTATAGATTGATGCAGAGTATTCCAGATCGATGTAACCTAAGCGAACCCTGTGTAATAAGAGCATAGATTGATGCAGAGTATTCCAGATCGATGTAACCTAAGCGGACCCTGTGTAATAACAGTATAGATTTATGCAGAGTATTCCAGATCGATGTAACCTAAGCGGACCCTGTGTAATAACAGTATAGATTGATGCAGAGTATTCCAGATCGATGTAACCTAAGCGGACCCTGTGTAATAACAGCATAGATTGATGCAGAGTATCCCAGATTGATGTAACCTAAGCGAACCCTGTGTAATAACAACATAGATTGATGCAGAGTATCCAGATTGATGTAACCTAAGCGGGCCCTGTGTAATAACAGTAAAGATTGATGCAGAGTATCCCAGATCGATGTAACCTAAGCGAACCCTGTGTAATAACAACATAGATTGATGCAGAGAATCCAGATTGATGTAACCTAAGCGAACCCTGTGTAATAAGAGCATAGATTGATGCAGAGTATTCCAGATCGATGTAACCTAAGCGGACCCTGTGTAATAACAGTATAGATTTATGCAGAGTATTCCAGATCGATGTAACCTAAGCGGGCCCAGTGTAATAACAGCATAGATTAATGCAGAGTATCCCAGATCGATGTAACCTAAGCGGACCCTGTGTAATAACAGTAAAGATTGATGCAGAGTACTGCAGATTGATGTAACCTAAGCGAACCCTGTGTAATAACAACATAGATTGATGCAGAGTATCCCAGATTGATGTAACCTAAGCGGACCTTGTGTAATAACAGCATAGATTGATGCAGAGTATCCCAGATTGATGTAACCTAAGCGGACCCTGTGTAATAACAACATAGATTGATGCAGAGTATTCCAGATCGATGTAACCTAAGCGGACTTTGTGTAATAACAGCATAGATTGATGCAGAGTATCCCAGATTGATGTAACCTAAGCGGACCTTGTGTAATAACAGCATAGATTGATGCAGAGTATCCCAGATTGATGTAACCTAAGCGGGCCCTGTGTAATAACAGTATAGATTGATGCAGAGTATTCCAGATCGATGTATCTTAAGCGGGCCCTGTGTAATAACAGCATAGATTGATGCAGAGTATCCCAGATCGATGTAACTCAAGCGGGCCCTGTGTAATAACAGCATAGATTGATGCAGAGTATCCCAGATCGATGTAACTTAAGCGGACCCTGTGTAATAACAGTATAGATTGATGCAGAGTATTCCAGATCGATGTAACCTAAGCGGACCCTGTGAAATAACAGTATAGATTGATGCAGAGTATTCCAGATCGATGTAACCTAAGCGGACCCTGTGTAATAAGAGTATACATTGATGCAGAGTATTCCAGATCGATGTAACCTAAGCGGACCCTGTGTAATAACAGCATAGATTGATGCAGAGTATTCCAGATCGATGTAACCTAAGCGGACCCTGTGTAATAAGAGTATAGATTGATGCAGAGTATTCCAGATCGATGTAACTTAAGCAGACCTTGTGTAATAACAACATAGATTGATGCAGAGTATCCCAGATTGATGTAACCTAAGCGGACCTTGTGTAATAACAGCATAGATTGATGCAGAGTATTCCAGATTGATGTAACCTAAGCGGGCCCTGTGTAATAACAGTATAGATTGATGCAGAGTATCCCAGATCGATGTAACTTAAGCGGACCCTGTGTAATAACAGTATAGATTGATGCAGAGTATTCCAGATCGATGTAACCTAAGCGGACCCTGTGAAATAACAGTATAGATTGATGCAGAGTATTCCAGATCGATGTAACCTAAGCGGACCCTGTGTAATAAGAGTATAGATTGATGCAGAGTATTCCAGATCGATGTAACTTAAGCAGACCTTGTGTAATAACAGCATAGATTGATGCAGAGTATCCCAGATTGATGTAACCTAAGCGGGCCCTGTGTAATAACAGTATAGATTGATGCAGAGTATTCCAGATCGATGTATCTTAAGCGGGCCCTGTGTAATAACAGCATAGATTGATGCAGAGTATCCCAGATCGATGTAACTTAAGCGGGCCCTGTGTAATAACAGCATAGATTGATGCAGAGTATCCCAGATCGATGTAACTTAAGCGGACCCTGTGTAATAACAGTATAGATTGATGCAGAGTATTCCAGATCGATGTAACCTAAGCGGACCCTGTGAAATAACAGCATAGATTGATTTTCAGATTTTCACGACATGACTTTGAATCCCTCTTTTCAAAAATCCTGGATCCGCCTTTGATTAATGCAACGTTTTCTCAGATTAAAGCAATATCAACACCTAACGTATACAGGTTATCCCAGATCGTGTAACGTCAGCACAAACCCGAGCAATATAAATTTAGATTTATGCAGATTACGATGTAGCGTCAGCACAAACCTAGTAACCAATAAAGGTTTAGATTGATGCAGATGGCACAGATCGGTGTGTACTCTGTGTAAAATGAGTATAGCTCATAGAAAAATGCAGAGTATTCCAGATCGATGTAACCTAAGCGCACCCTATGTTATAACACTTAAGATTGATGAAGAGTATCCCAGATCGATGTAACCCAATCAGGCCCTGTGTAATAAAAGTATAGATTGATGCAGAGTATTCCAGATCGATGTAACCTAAGCGGGCCCTGTGTAATAACAGCATAGATTGATGCAGAGTATTCCAGATCGATGTAACCTAAGCGGACCCTGTGTAATAACAGTATAGATTGATGCAGAGTATTCCAGATCGATGTAACCTAAGCGGACCCTGTGTAATAACAGCATAAATTGATGCAGAGTATTCCAGATCGATGTAACTTAAGCGGACCCTGTGTAATAATAGTAAAGATTGATGCAGAGTATATTTAGATCGATGTAACCTAAGTGGGCCTTGTGTAATAACAGTATAGATTGATGCAGAGTATCCCAGATCGATGTAACTTCAGCGGACCCTGTGTAATAACAGCATAGATTGATGCAGAGTATTCCAGATCGATGTAACCTAAGTGGGCTTTGTGTAATAACAGCATAGATTGATGCAGAGTATTCCAGATCGATGTAACCTAAGCGGACCCTGTGTAATAACAGCATAAATTGATGCAGAGTATTCCAGATCGATGTAACTTAAGCGGACCCTGTGTAATAATAGTAAAGATTGATGCAGAGTATTTTTAGATCAATGTAACCTAAGTGGGCATTGTGTAATAACAGTATAGATTAATGCAGAGTATCCCAGATCGATGTAACTTAAGCGGACCCTGTGTAATAACAGCATAGATTGATGCAGAGTATTCTTAGATCGATGTAACCTAAGTGGGCCTTGTGTAATAACAGTATAGATTGATGCAGAGTATTCCAGATCGATGTAACCTAAGCGGACCATGTGTAATAAGAGTATAGATTGATGCAGAGTATTCCAGATCGATGTAACCTAAGCGGACCCTGTGTAATAACAGCATAGATTGATGCAGAGTATCCCAGATCGATGTAACTTAAGCGGACCCTGTGTAATAACAGCATAGATTGATGCAGAGTATCCCAGATCGATGTAACTTAAGCGGACCCTGTGTAATAACAGCATAGATTGATGCAGAGTATTCCAGATCGATGTAACTTAAGCGGACCCTGTGTAATAACAGTATAGATTGATGCAGAGTATTCCAGATCGATGTAACTTAAGCAGACCCTGTGTAATAACTGTATAGATTGATGCAGAGTATTCCAGATGGATGTAACCTATGCGGACCCTGTGTAATAAGAGTATAGATTGATGCAGAGTATTCCAGATCGATGTAACCTAAGCGAACCCTGTGTAATAAGAGCATAGATTGATGCAGAGTATTCCAGATCGATGTAACCTAAGCGGACCCTGTGTAATAACAGTATAGATTTATGCAGAGTATTCCAGATCGATGTAACCTAAGCGGACCCTGTGTAATAACAGTATAGATTGATGCAGAGTATTCCAGATCGATGTAACCTAAGCGGACCCTGTGTAATAACAGCATAGATTGATGCAGAGTATCCCAGATTGATGTAACCTAAGCGAACCCTGTGTAATAACAACATAGATTGATGCAGAGTATCCAGATTGATGTAACCTAAGCGGGCCCTGTGTAATAACAGTAAAGATTGATGCAGAGTATCCCAGATCGATGTAACCTAAGCGAACCCTGTGTAATAACAACATAGATTGATGCAGAGAATCCAGATTGATGTAACCTAAGCGAACCCTGTGTAATAAGAGCATAGATTGATGCAGAGTATTCCAGATCGATGTAACCTAAGCGGACCCTGTGTAATAACAGTATAGATTTATGCAGAGTATTCCAGATCGATGTAACCTAAGCGGGCCCAGTGTAATAACAGCATAGATTAATGCAGAGTATCCCAGATCGATGTAACCTAAGCGGACCCTGTGTAATAACAGTAAAGATTGATGCAGAGTACTGCAGATTGATGTAACCTAAGCGAACCCTGTGTAATAACAACATAGATTGATGCAGAGTATCCCAGATTGATGTAACCTAAGCGGACCTTGTGTAATAACAGCATAGATTGATGCAGAGTATCCCAGATTGATGTAACCTAAGCGGACCCTGTGTAATAACAACATAGATTGATGCAGAGTATTCCAGATCGATGTAACCTAAGCGGACTTTGTGTAATAACAGCATAGATTGATGCAGAGTATCCCAGATCGATGTAACTCAAGCGGGCCCTGTGTAATAACAGCATAGATTGATGCAGAGTATCCCAGATCGATGTAACTTAAGCGGACCCTGTGTAATAACAGTATAGATTGATGCAGAGTATTCCAGATCGATGTAACCTAAGCGGATCCTGTGAAATAACAGTATAGATTGATGCAGAGTATTCCAGATCGATGTAACCTAAGCGGACCCTGTGTAATAACAGCATAGATTGATGCAGAGTATTCCAGATCGATGTAACCTAAGCGGACCCTGTGTAATAAGAGTATAGATTGATGCAGAGTATTCCAGATCGATGTAACTTAAGCAGACCTTGTGTAATAACAGCATAGATTGATGCAGAGTATCCCAGATTGATGTAACCTAAGCGGACCTTGTGTAATAACAGCATAGATTGATGCAGAGTATTCCAGATTGATGTAACCTAAGCGGGCCCTGTGTAATAACAGTATAGATTGATGCAGAGTATTCCAGATCGATGTATCTTAAGCGGGCCCTGTGTAATAACAGCATAGATTGATGCAGAGTATCCCAGATCGATGTAACTTAAGCGGGCCCTGTGTAATAACAGCATAGATTGATGCAGAGTATCCCAGATCGATGTAACTTAAGCGGACCCTGTGTAATAACAGTATAGATTGATGCAGAGTATTCCAGATCGATGTAACCTAAGCGGACCCTGTGAAATAACAGCATAGATTGATTTTCAGATTTTCACGACATGACTTTGAATCCCTCTTTTCAAAAATCCTGGATCCGCCTTTGATTAATGCAACGTTTTCTCAGATTAAAGCAATATCAACACCTAACGTATACAGGTTATCCCAGATCGTGTAACGTCAGCACAAACCCGAGCAATATAAATTTAGATTTATGCAGATTACGATGTAGCGTCAGCACAAACCTAGTAACCAATAAAGGTTTAGATTGATGCAGATGGCACAGATCGGTGTGTACTCTGTGTAAAATGAGTATAGCTCATAGAAAATGCAGAGTATTCCAGATCGATGTAACCTAAGCGCACCCTATGTTATAACACTTAAGATTGATGAAGAGTATCCCAGATCGATGTAACCCAATCAGGCCCTGTGTAATAAAAGTATAGATTGATGCAGAGTATTCCAGATCGATGTAACCTAAGCGGGCCTGTGTAATAACAGCATAGATTGATGCAGAGTATTCCAGATCGATGTAACCTAAGCGGACCCTGTGTAATAACAGTATAGATTGATGCAGAGTATTCCAGATCGATGTAACCTAAGCGGACCCTGTGTAATAACAGCATAAATTGATGCAGAGTATTCCAGATCGATGTAACTTAAGCGGACCCTGTGTAATAATAGTAAAGATTGATGCAGAGTATATTTAGATCGATGTAACCTAAGTGGGCCTTGTGTAATAACAGCATAGATTGATGCAGAGTATCCCAGATCGATGTAACTTCAGCGGACCCTGTGTAATAACAGCATAGATTGATGCAGAGTATTCCAGATCGATGTAACCTAAGTGGGCTTTGTGTAATAACAGCATAGATTGATGCAGAGTATCCCAGATCGATGTAACCTAAGCGATTCCTGTGTAATAATAGTATAGATTGATGCAAAGTATCCAGATCGATGTAACTTAAGCGGGCCCTGTGTAATAACAGTATAGATTGATGCAGAGTATTCCAGATCGATGTAACCTAAGCGGACCCTGTGTAATAACAGCATAGATTGATGCAGAGTATCCCAGATCGATGTAACTTAAGCGGACCCTGTGTAATAACAGCATAGATTGATGCAGAGTATCCCAGATCGATGTAACTTAAGCGGACCCTGTGTAATAACAGCATAGATTGATGCAGAGTATTCCAGATCGATGTAACTTAAGCGGACCCTGTGTAATAACAGTATAGATTGATGCAGAGTATTCCAGATCGATGTATCTTAAGCGGGCCCTGTGTAATAACAGCATAGATTGATGCAGAGTATCCCAGATCGATGTAACTTAAGCGGGCCCTGTGTAATAACAGCATAGATTGATGCAGAATATCCCAGATCGATGTAACTTAAGCGGACCCTGTGTAATAACAGTATAGATTGATGCAGAGTATTCCAGATCGATGTAACCTAAGCGGACCCTGTGTAATAACAACATAGATTGATGCAGAGTATTCCAGATCGATGTAACCTAAGCGTACTTTGTGTAATAACAGCATAGATTGATACAGAGTATCCCAGATTGATGTAACCTAAGCGGGCCCTGTGTAATAACAGCATAGATTGATGCAGAGTATCCCAGATCGATGTAACTTAATCGGACCCTGTGTAATAACAGCATAGATTGATGCAGAGTATTCCAGATCGATGTAACTTAAGCGGACCCTGTGTAATAACAGTATAGATTGATGCAGAGTATTCCAGATCGATGTAACTTAAGCAGACCCTGTGTAATAACAGTATAGATTGATGCAGAGTATTCCAGATGGATGTAACCTAAGCGGACCCTGTGTAATAAGAGTATAGATTGATGCAGAGTATTCCAGATCGATGTAACCTAAGCGGACCCTGTGTAATAAGAGCATAGATTTATGCAGAGTATTCCAGATCGATGTAACCTAAGCGGACCCTGTGTAATAAGAGTATAGATTGATGCAGAGTATTCCAGATCGATGTAACCTAAGCGGACCCTGTGTAATAACAGTATAGATTGATGCAGAGTATTCCAGATCGATGTAACCTAAGCGGACCCTGTGTAATAACAGTATAGATTGATGCAGAGTATCCCAGATTGATGTAACCTAAGCGAACCCTGTGTAATAACAACATAGATTGATGCAGAGTATCCAGATTGATGTAACCTAAGCGGGCCCTGTGTAATAACAGTAAAGATTGATGCAGAGTATCCCAGATCGATGTAACCTAAGCGAACCCTGTGTAATAACAACATAGATTGATGCAGAGAATCCAGATTGATGTAACTTAAGCGGACCCTGTGTAATAACAGTATAGATTGATGCAGAGTATCCCAGATTGATGTAACTTAAGCGGACCCTGTGTAATAACAGCATAGATTGATGCAGAGTATTCCAGATCGATGTAACCTAAGCGGACCCTGTGTAATAACAGCATAGATTGATGCAGAGTATTCCAGATGGATGTAACCTAAGCGGACCCTGTGTAATAAGAGTATAGATTGATGCAGAGTATTCCAGATCGATGTAACCTAAGCGGACCCTGTGTAATAAGAGCATAGATTTATGCAGAGTATTCCAGATCGATGTAACCTAAGCGGACCCTGTGTAATAAGAGTATAGATTGATGCAGAGTATTCCAGATCGATGTAACCTAAGCGGACCCTGTGTAATAACAGCATAGATTGATGCAGAGTATTCCAGATCGATGTAACCTAAGCGGACCCTGTGTAATAACAGTATAGATTGATGCAGAGTATCCCAGATTGATGTAACCTAAGCGAACCCTGTGTAATAACAACATAGATTGATGCAGAGTATCCAGATTGATGTAACCTAAGCGGGCCCTGTGTAATAACAGTAAAGATTGATGCAGAGTATCCCAGATCGATGTAACCTAAGCGAACCCTGTGTAATAACAACATAGATTGATGCAGAGAATCCAGATTGATGTAACTTAAGCGGACCCTGTGTAATAACAGTATAGATTGATGCAGAGTATCCCAGATTGATGTAACTTAAGCGGACCCTGTGTAATAACAGCATAGATTGATGCAGAGTATTCCAGATCGATGTAACCTAAGCGGACCCTGTGTAATAACAGTATAGATTGATGCAGAGTATTCCAGATCGATGTAACTTAAGCGGACCCTGTGTAATAACAGTATAGATTGATGCAGAGTATTCCAGATCGATGTAACCTAAGCGGACCCTGTGTAATAAGAGCATAGATTGATGCAGAGTATTCCAGATCGATGTAACCTAAGCGGACCCTGTGTAATAACAGCATAGATTGATGCAGAGTATTCCAGATCGATGTAACCTAAGCGGACCCTGTGTAATAACAGTATAGATTGATGCAGAGTATTCCAGATCGATGTAACCTAAGCGGACCCTGTGTAATAACAGTATAGATTGATGCAGATTATTCCAGATCGATGTCACCTAAGCGGGCCCTGTGTAATAACAGCATAGATTGATGCAGAGTATCCAGATCGATGTAACCTAAGCGGGCCCTGTGTAATAACAGCATAGATTGATGCAGAGTATCCAGATCGTTGTAACCTAAGCGGGCCCTGTGTAATAACAGTAAAGATTGATGCAGAGTATTCCAGATCGATGTAACCTAAGCGGGCCCTGTGTAATAACAGCATAGATTGATGCAGAGTGTCCAGATCGATGTAACCTAAGCGGGCCCTGTGTAATAACAGTAAAGATTGATGCAGAGTACTGCAGATCGATGTAACCTAAGCGAACCATGTGTAATAACAGCATAGATTGATGCAGAGTATTCCATATCCATTAAACTTCAGCACAAACTATGCAATATCAATCTAATACAATAAAGATCATCCCACTTTGAAAGAACGTCATTACAAAACGATACAATAACAGTATTGATGCAGATTATCACAGATTGATGTTACATGCATGATGTAACGTCATCATAGGCTGATAGCGTGACGCATTTTCAATCTAGATTGATGCAGATAGTCCCAGTTGCCACATTTCTCTTTGCTCTTCCAATTGTGTAAGTACGCTGTGCTGTTCTTATAGTGATACTTCACCCTTTCCATTAAAATTAATTTTTTCAATCAACCAATGACAAATTATTCTTAGATTCTTTATGGCTTCAAATATGCATTGTTACCTCTTAGATAATAAGTGACCTGCGAAATGATCTGAAGAGGCTTCACAAAAATATAAAAATGAATAACAAGATGGAAAGAAAAGAGGATGGGCATAAATCTATGAGTTTAGGAATACGGAAGTTTAAAAGTGATTCTCGAAAGTTCTCTTCAAAAGTCAAGTTTATCTTGAAAACAATGCACCCATTAATGGCCCACTTAATCTAAACGTATTTGTACATGCTTAGTGCATGGATTGCACGCAATTAAATTCAGGACCATTTTCAGATTTTCACGACATGACTTTGGATCCCCTTTTTAAAAAATCTTGGATCCGCCTTTGATTAATGCAACGTTTTCTCAGATTGAAGCAATATCAACATCTAACGAATACAGGTTATCCCAGATCGTGTAACGTCAGCACAAACCCAAACAATATAAATTTAGATTTATGCAGATTACGATGTAGCGTCAGCACAAACCTAGTAAGCAATACATGTATAAGTTTAGATTGATGCAGATGGCACAGATCGGTGTGTACTCTGTGTAAAATAAGTATAGCTCATAGATTGATGCAGAGCATCCCAGATCAATGTAAGCTAAGTGGGCCCTGTGTAATAACAGTATAGATTGATGCAGAGTATCCCAGATTGATGTCTCTTAAGCGAACCCTGTGTAATAAGAGTTTAGATTGATGCAGAGTATCCCAGATCGATGTAATCCAATCAGGCCATGTGTGATAACAGTATAGATCGATGCAGAGTATTCCAGATTGATGTAACCTAAGTGGGCCCTGTGTAATAACAGTATGGATTGATGTAGAGTATCCCAGATCAATGTAACCTAAGCGAGCCTTGTGTAATAACAGTATAGATTGATGCAGAGTATCCCAGATTGATGTAACTTAAGCGGGCCCTGTGTAATAACAGTAAAGATTGATGCAGAGTATTCCAGATCGATGTAACTTAAGCGGAATCTGTGTAATAATAATAAAGATTGATGCAGAGTATTTTTAGATCGATGTAACCTAAGCGAACCATGTGTAATAACAGCATAGATTGATGCAGAGTATTCCATATCCATTAAACTTCAGCACAAACTATGCAATATCAATCTAATACAATAAAGATTATCCCACTTTGAAAGAACGTCATTACAAAACGATACAATAACAGTCTTGATGCAGATTATCACAGATTGATGTTACATGCATGATGTAACGTCATCATAGGCTGATAGCGTGACGCATTTTCAATCTAGATTGATGCAGATAGTCCCAGCTGCCACATTTCTCTTTGCTCTTCCAATTGTGTAAGTACGCTGTGCTGTTCTTATAATGATACTTCACCCTTTCTATTAAAATATATTTTTTCAATCAACCAATGACAAATTATTCTTAGATTCTTTATGGCTTCAAATATGCATTGTTGCCTCTTAGATGATAACTGACCTGCGAAATGATCTGAAGTGGCTTCACAAAAATATAAAAATGAATAACAAGATGGAAAGAAAAGAGGATGGGCATAAATCTATGAGTTTAGGATTACGGAAGTTTAAAAGTTATTCTCGAAAGTTCTCTTCAAAAGTCAAGTTTATCTTGAAAACAATGCACCCACTAATGGCTTACTTAATCTAAACGTATTTGTACATGCTTAGTGCATGGATTGCACGCAATTAAATTCAGGACCCTTTTCAGATTTTCACGACATGACTTTGGATCCCCTTTTTAAAAAATCTTGGATCCGCCTTTGATTAATGCAACGTTTTCTCAGATTGAAGCAATATCAACATCTAACGTATACAGGTTATCCCAGATCGTGCAACGTCAGCACAAACCCGAGCAATATAAATTTAGATTTATGCAGATTACGATGTAGTGTCAGCACAAACTTAGTAAGCAATACATGTATAAGTTTAGATTGATGCAGATGGCACAGATCGGTGTGTACTCTGTGTAAAATAAGTATAGCTCATAGATTGATGCAGAGCATCCCAGATCAATGTAACCTAAGTGGGCCCTGTGTAATAACAGTATAGATTGATGCAGAGTATCCCAGATTGATGTCTCTTAAGCGAGCCCTGTGTAATAAGAGTTTAGATTGATGCAGAGTATCCCAGATCGATGTAACCCAATCAGGCCATGTGTAATAACAGTATAGATCGATGCAGAGTATTCCAGATTGATGTAACCTAAGTGGGCCCTGTGTAATAACTTATGGATTGATGTAGAGTATCCCAGATCAATGCAAGCTAAGCGAACCTTGTGTAATAACAGCATAGATTGATGCAGAGTATTCCAGATTGATGTAACCTAAGTGGGCCCTGTGTAATAACTTATGGATTGATGTAGAGTATCCCAGATCAATATAAGCTAAGCGAACCTTGTGTAATAACAGCATAGATTGATGCAGAGTATCCCAGATCGATGTAACTTAAGCGGACTCTGTGTAATAACAGTATAGATTGATGCGGACAGATCGATGTGTACCATAATAAGTGCATAGATTGATGCAGAGTATTCCAGATCAATGTAACTTAAGCGGACTCTGTGTAATAACAGTATAGATTGATGCAGAGTATCCCAGATCGATGTAACTTAAGCGGACTCTGTGTAATAACAGTATAGATTGATGCAGAGTATCCCAGATCGATGTAACTTAAGCGGACTCTTTGTAATAACAGTATAGATTGATGCAGAGTATCCCAGATTGATGTAACTTAAGCGGACTCTGTGTAATAACAGTATAGATTGATGCAAAGTATTCCAGATCGATGTAACTTAAGCGGACCCTGTGTAATAACAGCATAGATTGATGCAAAGTATTTCATATCCATTAAGCTTCAGCACAAACTATGCAATATCAATCTAATACAATAAAGATCATCCCAGGAGAGAGAACGTCATTACAAAACGATACAATAACAGTATTGATGCAGATTATCACAGATTGATTTAACATGCATGATGTAACGTCATCATAGGCTGATAGCGTGACGCATTTTCAATCTAGATTGATGCAGATAGTCCCAGTTGCCACATTTCTCTTTGTTCTTCCAATTGTGTAAGTACGCTGTGCTGTTCTTATAATGATACTTCACCCTTTCTATTAAAATATATTTTTTCAATCAACCAATGACAAATTATTCTTAGATTCTTTATGGTTTTAAATATGCATTGTTACCTCTTAGATGATAACTGACCTGCGAAATGATCTGAAGAGGCTTCATAAAAATATAAAAATAAATAACAAGAGGGAAAGAAAAGAAGATGGGCATAAATTTATGAGTTTAGGATTACGGAAGTTTGAAAGTGATCCCGTAGTCGAGTACACTGGCGTAACCATGAACGGTCAAGTATGGGGATGTAAACAGGTAAATAGTACGTTAGGCATTGGTAACAAGGACACTTTCAAAATTAAAATATCATACTGTTGGAAGTGACATACTTTTAGGGTTTTTCAGTTTTGTCATGTAAGGTTATTCTAAAGTATTCACGAATTGTGTAGGAAACACTTGAAATCAGAATTTTAACAAATAAGGCTGCTTTTAATTGGCAGGTGACTCCAGGAAAGGTTTGTGGAAATAATGTGCATAAAGGCAAACACGTATCGTAGCATATTTAATACATAAAAAAAAGTTATCTTATCTAATTATCTTCAAATTGCAAATAAGTCGTTGTCCTCGGTGTTTGGTTGTGTTGTCGTAAGGCGTTAAATCTACTGGATTATTGCCGGAACCAATCATCTCTAGTAAAGTAGTCCCGGGTCGCTCTCGTATTTCAAAAGCAATTGAGCGTCTGGGCGCAAGAAAAATGTACAAAGGGGAAAATGTAGGAACCAGATCTATAACACAGTGATGTGTTATGAGAGTCTAAAAGCTTAAAGGCCAGATATCGTGTTAAAATGGATATGGTGAAGATACGATACGATACAATCAATTGTTTCTGATTGGTCGAAATGTGTATACAATCACCAACCATGCACCGCCATGCCAAATAATTACTTCCGTGGAAGTGACGTATTAGTATGATCAGATATATTGGTGAAGGTCAAGCAAATTCTATGAAGACAAGATCCCATATTCAAATTCCCAATTGTGTGGAAATCTTGGTCGCGCTGGTCTATTTTTATAGTTTTTCGAGCCTTTAATCTAATAAAATACATTAAAAAATGAAAAATTACTTTAGTTGTTCAAGCAAGTTCATCATATACGAAAAAGGACTTAACAAATAAATGGTGAAGAAGACATTCAGATATCTCATTCCGTTAAGGGCCCTTGAAGTTGAGTTTATAGTTGTGTCTCATTAAAAACCATATCTATTAATGAAATAGTTACGTCACTCCATGACATTCGTAAATGTCAATTTATGTTCACTGAACGCTGTTTTAGCATTTCCAGACTTAACAAATATCATGAGTCACAAAATGTCAAGGAAATATTTCAATATAATTTATAGACTTGTGTGGAAAATATAAGATTGTTGTGTGTTGATGTCAAATTCAAGATAAAACTAATGAGCTCTTACCAACATTTGTTTATATAAACCTGTTAGATCTATTAATCGTGGTATCTCCTGAATGGAAATAGATTTTTGATTACTTTTTCCACCAATTTCTTTCTTTTAATGTTCTCTCTCTTTACCAATATCTTGCTTTGTTATCTGTCATGTGATATGCATACCACTTAACTTATCATTTAAAAGCCATTAATGTCTTTTAAAAAAATCTTATGAAACTCCTCGTAGATTTCAAGACGATCTCGATTAAAAAGAAAGCAGTTTATGTTTATTCTTTTGGCAATCTAAATAGATTAATCTTTTCGCCTTTACGCCGGAAAGTGGATACTTGGAAATGACAATTTTATAGGTTATCTAGTGCCTTTTATATGGTTATCTCTTGACCGACTTTCATCAAACTTTGTTTCTAAATCACGGCTAACAGAAGACGCTGCCAATCAGCTGTAAAGACACTCAGATATCCTACAATTTTAATAGAATGAAAGAAATTGAAGAAAAAGTTCATCAGAGTATTTTAAGCAAAAATCGTGTCTATGGAGATATAACTGCGTATTCGATCAGTGTTACAAATTACATAAAGAAGTTAGAAATTGATTATGATAATAAGTATGGTGTAATTGGCACAATTAATCCTGTGCATGCCTAACCGTGCTGCTTACATGTATTTTGCACGCAATTTCGTCAATAAGTGTTGCAATAATGGGGCCAGGTGTCTTGGTCCCATCCTGGAAATAAGTCTAAGCCTGCCCAAAAGCGCCTTCTTGTATAACTTCGCGTCAAAAGTCTGCTAATGATGGAAACAATTAACAGTCTGGTTCAGGCTCCCGATCAAGGGATCTCCTGATTGGGAGATCGAGACATGTGCAGTGACCATAATTTAACCTGTTGCTTATAAGTGCAGCCGTTGTTGTTATTGTTGTTGTTGTTGTTGTTGTTATTATTGTTATTCTTGTTTTTGTTGTTATTGTTATTACTATTATTATTATCATTATTGTTATCATTATTATTATTTTTGTTCTTATTGTTGTTGTCGTCGTCGTTGTCGTCGTTGTCATCATCATTGTCACCTTCATCGTAGTCGTCGTTGTCTGGCATCGTCATCGTTGTCGTCATCATCATCGTCATCGTCATCGTCGTCGTCGTTCTTGTCGTCATCGTCATCATCGTCATCGTCAGCGTCGTTCTTGTCGTCGTCGTCGTCATCATCATCATCATCATCATCATCATCATCATCATCATCATCATCATCATTATCATCATCATTATCATCATCATCACCATCATCATCATCATCATCATCATCATCATCATCATCATCATCATCATCATCATCATCATCATCATCATCATCATCATCATCATCATCATCATCATCATCATCATCATCATCATCATCATCATCATCATCATCATCATTATTATTATTATTATTATTATTATTATTATTATTATTATTATTATTATTATTATTATTATTATTATTATTATTATTATTATTATTATTATTATTATTATTATTATTATTATTATTATTATTATTATTATTATTATATTATTATTATTATTATTATTATTATTATTATTATTATTATTATTATTATTATTATTATTATTATTATTATTATTATTATTATTATTATTATTATTATTATTATTATTTATTATTATTATTATTATTATTATTATTATTATTATTATTATTTGCTTTTCAAATCCTGTAATATACTTTCAAATAATATTGAATTGAATATTTCTGTACAATTTGAGTCTTTTGCTGGTGACGTAAATGTTAAAATTTGCTCCTCAGAAAATTTTTAAATGAATTTTTAAAGATTACTTTACTAATTCCCTGGTGAGAGTCAAATTTACGTTGGTGAAAATATAGAAAATAATTTTATCGTTCTGTTGCACCAATAAAATGATAATATTTCGCATGCATTTTTTCCTGCATTTGGCTTAAACCTATTTTACCATTATGTATTTCTTTAGAGAGATTTTGAATTTGGAAAGTTCGCAATGTGGGTTATAATGACAAAAATCTCACGATTGGGAGATCTCCCGTTCGGAAGCGTGGACCAAACAAATAACAAAACTATCAACTTCATGTTTTCTCATTTATCTTCGTCCCTTCATGATATTTGGTAAGAATATTAAGTAACCTTGTCGAGAATATATAGGCCCACATATTTTATAAACTCACTTATGTACTTTAAGATATATGAACAGATAGCAACAACATGAACTTAATTGGAAGAAAATATGCCAAAAAATAGTCAAAACGTTTCTCAAAATTAGTTGAAAATCGACCCTTTCACAACATTTTAGAGCCTTATTATGATAAATTATGCAAAAATTGTTGTGATTTTGTAACATCACAACAAGAAAGCCTATGAATATTCTTTTAACTTATTTTTCTATTCTTCACCACCGTTTGAATGGGAGCATGTATTAAGATAATTTGAATTTCCATCAAACCAATCAAAATGTAGGTGGAGACTCGGAAACCACCTGACTACAGGTGCTTCTGCGGTTATTTAAAGACTATACTCTGCCTAGAAGTCATAGCGCTGTAATAATAATAGTAATATCTTTCCATCCATCTGTCATTGTACCTTTAAACTTTGTTTTATTCAAACAGAATTCTAATTAGATATCAGGTCACTGTATCATTATCTAAGTACATGGAAAATATTGTGGAAACTTTTTAATTTGTGAGATATGAGTTTCCTCGTGTCATTCTTAGAACAAGTATGTTATTACCAGTCCGGTTTGTACCCCCGATCGGAAGAACAATTTTGTTTTCCTAATCAGGAGAACAGTTTTGTTCTCCCAATCCGGGATCCTTTACAGAAGTATCCCACAATGCATTTATCCAAATCCAAAGTTTGTATAGGAATAACATAAGAATCAGACACATTTCAAGCGCGAGGAACTGAACCACTGCGAAGGATTCAAATTTTTCATATGAAGCATATGAATTATATTTTCGCGGTGCACTTTTAAAATTCACCGTACGCTTTTCGAGATATTTAAAGAAAAGTGGTGACTTTGTATTACGTGTTTCCGTTAAACAGTCGCGTTCTAACAAGATTTTCTGAAGAAACAACATTTCAAAAATTTCGCTTGATAATTGTGAAAAATAATTCCCGAACAAAACTTTAAAATGTGTTTTTCTTTAGAAAACCTTGTTAAAACGTGTCTGCCATACGGCAACACATATTAAGAAGTCACCACTTTTCTTCAAATTTCTCGAAAAGCGCACGGTGAATTTTAAAAGCGCACGGTGAAAAGATCATTTATATGCCATTATCTTAAATCGTGAAGAAAATTTTGACCCTTCGCAGTGGTTGAGTTACCCGCCCTCGAAATGTATCTGATTCTTATGTTAATCCTATGCAAACTTTGAGTTTGGATAGATGCATTGTGGGATACTTCTGTAAAGGATCCCCCAATCGGGAGAACAAAATTGTTCTCTTGATCGGGGGTACGAAGCGGATTGATTACCGAAACCGCAGTCAAACACGCTAAATGAATGGCATTTCTCCTAATTCCTTCCCTACTTCAAAAACAGAAAGGAAGAAAACAAAAAACGTGGATTCGTAATTTCTTACGGGTGCAAAAATAGTTGAAATATGCATTATTGACTGAATGAAAACCAAACGGAGAATCACTTTGGGTATGCACCTGTTACAGTGTTACAGAAAGCGAATTGAACAGGTTTGTATTGTCAACCAGTGTTACAGAAAGCGAATTGAACAGGTTTGTATTGTCAACCAGACAAGGCAAAGGCATAATACGGAAGCGGTAGGGGTAGAGGAAAATTGCCCCTCTGAGAGGAATCTGTGCTTTATTTACTACCAAATGGAAAGGAAATGGGGAAGATTTGAATAAGAATTAAAAAAATGAATTGAAGGAAAATGACCCAGCCAAGGGTAAATCTCAGAAGGCTAGCTCTGTTAAAGTAGCGATCTCGTCTCAAAATGAATCTTAGTGATGTGATACATTGCAGTAGCAGTCCTTACCGACGTTAACAATATGTTGCCAGATAGCATCTACCAACCGTAAAAAATACAGACAAATTCGGAATAAAACTAAAAATGATAATAATAATAATAATAATAATAATAATAATAATAATAATAATAATAATAATAATAATAATAATAATAATAATAATAATGATAATGATAATGATAATAATAATAATAATAATAATAATAATAATAATAATAATAATAATAATAATAATAATAATAATAATAATAATAATAATAATAATAATATAATAATAATAATAATAATAATAATAATAATAATAATAATAATAATAATAATAATAATAATAATAATAATAATAATAATAATAATAATAATAATAATAATAATAATAATAATAATAATAATAATAATAATAATAATAATAATAATAATAATAATAATAATAATAATAATAATAATAATAATAATAATAATAATAATAATAATAATAATAATATTAATAATAATAATAATAATAATAATTTTCTGCATGGATGGTTCCCCGAAAAGTTATATTGACTTTATAAAAGAGTTCAAGGTTACATCCTTACCTTTCACCCGTTATTTTGGTATTATCTCTTGCATACCGGCCTCTTGGAAAAATAATTTACCTCCCCATGTTGCCAACTCTGTTAATGTTACCCGTAATGAATCAAATTTATCACTTTATTGTTCCAATTGTATTTCCAACAGATCAATCTATTATTCTATCGTAAAACAGTACAAGAAGTTACCATCCTGTTTAGATAAGTATAACGACGATTTTCCTTATGTTACCGATTGGAACAAAATCTTTCTGTTATCCTTTAAAGCTGTTAAGAATTCTAAACTTCATTATTTCCAATTCCGTTTCATTCACAGGATACTAGGTACCAATTATTTTTGAATAAGATAGGTTTATTAGATTCACCCTTGTGTACATTTTGTAATGCCTCAGATGAGACTTTATCTCATCTTTTGGGATTGCTCGTTTGTTACTTGTTTCTGGAGTGATGCTGTGAAGCTTATTATTTCAAACCCGTTGTTCTTAATAAAGTCATTGTATTCTTTGGACAACTAGATAATCTGAAAGCCCCTTTAAATTATTTCCTAATTCATGCTAAAAATTATATTTATAATTGCAGGTGTAAGTCTGTTTTACCCCAAGTTAATCATTTTCATCGCATTTTGTTATTTAATCTTCAAGTTGACGGGTATATCAATCGTCATGGCAACCCAAATAGCACCCTTTATAATTTCTTTAAGTAACACTAGTATGTAGACTAAACTACTGCATTCTTTGCACTTATACTTGCATCTATTCTATACTCAATTTACTCCTTTTGTATGTGGTTAAGGCTATTATGTATCTCAACCCAAAAATTCTCTATTTTGACACTGTGTATTTTTTGCTTTGTTTAACTTTATATATATATATATATATATTTTGTACTGTTCACATTCTCTGACGGTTGATATTCATTGCGTCTCATTGCGTCATATTGTGTTACTTATTCCTTAACCCCGTTAATGGATTTTTTTTTTTTGTGAATGGAAGGAGGCAAGGTACGTCTGTGTATTTTGCTTAGCTAGCTTTGCTAATTTTTCGCCTAGTTGTGTTTTTATCGATTTATTTTTCTTTCATTCACTTATCACTCTATGAAATCGCAGAATACACAGATGTGCTTTACTCATTATTTTCAATTGATTGTATTGTACATTATATCATTATCTGCTCTCACTTATATTAAAAGTTATCAAATATTAGTTATTATTTGTTATGTGAGGTTTCTTTTACAAATGTATGAATTGTTATTGTTGTTGTTGAAGATGTCAATAAACGGAGTAAAAAAAAAAAAAAAAATAATAATAATAATAATAATAATAATAATAATAATAATAATAATAATAATAATAATAATAATAATAATAATAATAATAATAATAATAATAATAATAATAATAAGAATAATAATAATAATAATAATAATAATAATAATAATAATAATAATAATAATAATAATAATAATAATAATAATAATAATAATAATAATAATAATAATAATAATAATAATAATAATAATAATAATAATAATAATAATAATAATAATAATAATAATAATAATAATAATAATAATAATAATAATAATAATAATAATAATAATAATAATAATAATAATAATAATAATAATAATAATAATGATAATAATAATAATAATAATAATAATAATAATAATAATAATAATAATAATAATAATAATAATAATAATAATAATAATAATAATAATAATAATAATAATAATAATAATAATAATAATAATAATAATAATAATAATAATAATAATAATAATAATAATAATAATAATAATAATAATAATAATAATAATAATAATAATAATAATAATAATAATAATAATAATAATAATAATAATAATAATAATAATAATAATAATAATAATAATAATAATAATAATAATAATAATAATAATAATAATAATAATAATAATAATAATAATAATAATAATAATAATAATAATAATAATAATAATAATAATAATAATAATAATAATAATAATAATAATAATAATAATAATAATAATAATAATAATAATAATAATAATAATAATAATAATAATAATAATAATAATAATAATAATAATAATAATAATAATAATAATAATAATAATAATAATAATAATAATAATAATAATAATAATAATAATAATAATAATAATAATAATAATAATAATAATAATAATAATAATAATAATAATAATAATAATAATAATAATAATAATAATAATAATAATAATAATAATAATAATAATAATAATAATAATAATAATAATAATAATAATAATAATAATAATAATAATAATAATAATAATAATAATAATAATAATAATAATAATAATAATAATAATAATAATAATAATAATAATAATAATAATAATAATAATAATAATAATAATAATAATAATAATAATAATAATAATAATAATAATGATAATAATAATAATAATAATAATAATAATAATAATAATAATAATAATAATAATAATAATAATAATAATAATAATAATAATAATAATAATAATAATAATAATAATAATAATAATAATAATAATAATAATAATAATAATAATAATAATAATAATAATAATAATAATAATAATAATAATAATAATAATAATAATAATAATAATAATAATAATAATAATAATAATAATAATAATAATAATAATAATAATAATAATAATAATAATAATAATAATAATAATAATAATAATAATAATAATAATAATAATAATA
>JAIGNY010001514.1:1245000-1250000 GCA_020152595.1 Chiridota heheva
TAATAATAATAATAATAATAATAATAATAATAATAATAATAATAATAATAATAATAATAATAATAATAATAATAATAATAATAATAATAATAATAATAATAATAATAATAATAATAATAATAATAATAATAATAATAATAATAATAATAATAATAATAATAATAATAATAATAATAATAATAATAATAATAATAATAATAATAATAATAATAATAATAATAATAATAATAATAATAATAATAATAATAATAATAAATAATAATAATAATAATAATAATAATAATAATAATAATAATAATAATAATAATAATAATAATAATAATAATAATAATAATAATAATAATAATAATAATAATAATAATAATAATAATAATAATAATAATAATAATAATAATAATAATAATAATAATAATAATAATAATAATAATAATAATAATAATAATAATAATAATAATAATAATAATAATAATAATAATAATAATAATAATAATAATAATAATAATAATAATAATAATAATAATAATAATAATAATAATAATAATAATAATAATAATAATAATAATAATAATAATAATAATAATAATAATAATAATAATAATAATAATAATAATAATAATAATAATAATAATAATAATAATAATAATAATAATAATAATAATAATAATAATAATAATAATAATAATAATAATAATAATAATAATAATAATAATAATAATAATAATAATAATAATAATAATAATAATAATAATAATAATAATAATAATAATAATAATAATAATAATAATAATAATAATAATAATAATAATAATAATAATAATAATAATAATAATAATAATAATAATAATAATAATAATAATAATAATAATAATAATAATAATAATAATAATAATAATAATAATAATAATAATAATAATAATAATAATAATAATAATAATAATAATAATAATAATAATAATAATAATAATAATAATAATAATAATAATAATAATAATAATAATAATAATAATAATAATAATAATAATAATAATAATAATAATAATAATAATAATAATAATAATAATAATAATAATAATAATAATAATAATAATAATAATAATAATAATAATAATAATAATAATAATAATAATAATAATAATAATAATAATAATAATAATAATAATAATAATAATAATAATAATAATAATAATAATAATAATAATAATAATAATAATAATAATAATAATAATAATAATAATAATAATAATATACCTGCCCCCCCCTCCCTCTCCTCCCCTCCCTCCCCTCTCTGACGAAAATCCATAAGTAGGCCTAATAGTGGAATATACTAATATCCTGCATAACTATAAAAAGATTAATATATAAGGTTAAATATCGACCAAATTTGGTGGTATTTCCTTATTAATTATTACCCTTATATGGTGATGACTTTGCCACTAGCAAAGCGCCACAGCTTCATTAGGGTTTTTCACGTTTCGACAAAAAGTTTAAGTTTGCATGCCCGCAGCTCTCTTCTCTTCCTCTCGCATTTGGTAATAATTTACTTTACCGTGTTTTTCCCCCTTCGGTTTTGCACAAAATGATTTACTTTTCTATAAGTACCTTTTTCATGCTAAGTACTTTATTTTTCTTTGTAAGCCTAGAAACACAAGCCATTCGCTACCTGCATTTTGCAATTATATTGCTTTTAATCTTGACGTTGATAATCACATCATATTAAAAAATAATGATACCAAGTATATATCTGAATAAGCTAAAGCATCTGTTCGCCCACTTTGTATTTTCTTTATACAATCCCCTTTGTTGTAATGAGTACTTTATTTATTATCTTAACAGGCAACTTACAGCCTTTCTGATAATTGATCCATCTATGCTTAAATTGCTTTTGAAAGATTCAAATATTTGATGTTATAATTGACGTAAAATCTTAAAATAGCCGAATTAAAAAAGAGAATTTTCCATGAAAGTCCTCTGAAAAACTGGCCTGTAAACTGGTAAAATGGATGTTTTGGAGTAGAGTGGAAATTGATTTATGAACGAATTATTTCGCGATGACTGAGTAAAGTTGTTTTGGTGATGGATCAAAAAATGAAACAATCCATATAGCATAATAATACAGTTAAAGGTTTTTAAAAAGAGATAATATAACCAGGTATCTTTGCTTAGATTATAACATGCTTACATCTGATAGGCCTACTGTTATAGCAGTCCATTTCAAATATTAATCTGCAATTTTCGGAAAGCTTATTTAATATAATCACATGGCAGAAATTCACTTGTCCATCATCGACCAATCGTATGCCGGGGAATCTTCGTGACCAATCAAATACTACGGGATTCTTCGCTGTCTGCATAATTCACGCGGGTAACGGAACCAAGCGTATGAAAGAAGCTAGCAAACGCTCAAACGTTCGCTATACATTTATATGAAGGTAGTACGTATAGAGGGATTCACGTGACTCTAACTCCGATGGAAGCTATTTTGAAGGTAATAGCGTCATTGCGTTTCACGCGTCTTCACACAGCTCAGTTACATCACACGTACAACAAACATTGCATGGGAACCTACCTAACATACTGCATGGTAACTTACCTACCAGTTCAGCGATTTTTACTGACTGGAGTTTTTGTTCGCTTCCGATTGTACTTCATATTTTCCATAAGTTTTATACATTTACTGGGAATACGAAGAGTAACTTTTACCTAAACGACATCTGATTGTTCGTTATACGCAGACAAAGCCTATAGGCCTACATACCTGATATAAAGCGCTCGCTGCAAATCCCGGTGTGAGCCGTAGGTTGAAAACCGTCGCGTCGTAGAGCAGAATCCACTTCTAACGTCGATCAGGATCAGATGGAAATCGAGAAAACGTCTTTTTATTCCCCCGGGAAACGTCTACAAACAATGAAACAGCAAGATTCCGGCATAATTATTTTACAAATCTTGATAACTACATGCAGTTTACAATTTACAGTTTATTTGATCCAAGACCCCTTTTGGGGTATGTGGTAACAAACAGTTTGTATAAAATTTACAATAAATGCAATAAGAGCAACAGTGTTTAAAAACTACAAATCTATGAAGAAAAAAATTTTAAAAAAAGGAAGGAAAGAAAAATAGAAAAGAAATTTATATATTTACAAGGCCTAAGTAACAATGCATCGGACGGGAAGTTCAATACTGATTTGAAGGGAAAAAAATACAAAACAAAATCTACTAGGATTTACTTAAATGCTTCAATAATATGTTTACAAAAAAACGCAACTTTCAGCGTATAACTTTTGTCCTGAGATGAAAAAAGTTGATGAAATTTCATAGCATTTGCTGGTTGATAGTAATAATTGCCAAGACATTTTTTCTTTCTGTTTGAGAAATGCTTTCATTTGAATAAATAATGGAATTCATCACCAACCTCATTTAAGTCACGAAGACTATATTTACTATCAGACAAGATTGTTGTATTATATCTACCTACTTCAACTGGTAGTTTATAATTTGACCACCTGAAGCTAATAAGGTAACGACAAAGATTGGAAGGGACAGTTAAGAGATAACTTTCCATGTGAAAATTATGTTTAAACATTTTATAATTAAGACAGCTTAACGTATATAAATATAATAAAGTGTATTGCAGACGAGACTGTTCTTACCCAACAAAATGGCGACAATGTCATGTGACCTCATGAAGTCAGCTGAAACACCCTTATACGCGCATTGTTGCTTATAAGTGTTCCACCGATAACTGTAGCTGATTGGCGAAGTGGTTGAGAACAAAATAGTTGAGTGAAAATTCCCCAGCAGTTGAATGGTCGAAGTATTGAAGTAATCAAGTACGGCTAAGATTGGTTTCATAATACCAGATTTTATCTTTATTAAGTTATCTTTATTGCTGGCTGGTAAGTTATTCTCTATAAGACTTAGTTTATTCTTATATTCTGGTTACTTATTTCTATTGTTTTAGACCTCTGAAACATATTCCACATTCGCAGTGGCTTAACTTTGATCTTCGAAACCGTGTGGCATTAGGGACCACGTGAATAACCTAAATATTGTAGTGTTGTACGCCTACTACCGCCCCATTATACTTTTCTGGATCTGTTCTTGTTCTGAAACTGATGTTATAGTCCCGGCGTGTAAGTCGCGGCCAAAATTGCAAGTATCAGTGTACAGTATATAGAATAGTGATTATTACATATTTCAGTTTGCTGAATGGGGAGTGACAGTGGTGTATTTCAACACATTTGGTTGAGGTAGAGCGGTTTGGGAGTTGATATTCCATCGGTCAAGGTGCCCCAACGGGGCGTCAAAAAGGACTGGACGGTGGGAGGGTCTGAACCCCCGGTGGACCGCTCCGGCGATTTTTCACACTTTGTAAGGCATATTAGACACTGTTTTTCTTTGTGTTTTTTTCGCCGAGGGCTGCACCTGGCGGGAATTGTATCAGTCATTGATCGATAGACCAACTGGTCAATCCGGCCCCATGATGAAATGTTACTCTTTTCTCTGCATAAAGCATCGCAATACTTCCGCCCATAGCTGTAGTATCTTCCGTTTATAGGTGGATGTCCAGTGACACTCATAACCTCTGTAATTGTATTTACAACAGAACAACGAGTGATGAGGTAAATACCAAATACGTTTTTAACTTGAAATGATTGTTTGCTGTTTTATAGGGAGAGAGAGAATAAGTGGATCCGGGGAGGGGAGAGAGGGGGGGGGGCGCTACCAATGCAATTAATGAAAAACTACGGTACTAATCATGACATTGTATGAATATATGTCGTTAATCCTGCATGCACATCCCAACATTTTCTTACGTTCCTCACTATATCTAAGTGTCCAAGGTAAATTTTGAAAGCCGCTAAGACATTTGAGTTCCCAAACCCCCTAAATTTCGAGAAAATATAGTGCCATTAAAAAATCCCTGGATAGGTGGCGGGTACTCTTCGAAGATTCAAGTTCCCGTAAAAATCCTTGATAGCAAAATACACGAAGTGTTA
>JAIGNY010001514.1:1255000-1355000 GCA_020152595.1 Chiridota heheva
TTCTGATGCTCATAGAAGAACTTGACATCAACAGTGACCTGTTTGATGTGCAGTTCTCCTGGTATGCTGATTGGGAGCTGCTTTGAATGGAGGTGGAAGTTCCATAGACCTGCTCTTTTATGTGAAAAGCTGCAAGCAAGCTTCACTACTGTTCGGTTATATAACAACGTAACAAAGTGATCTAAAAGTGCCAAATGCACAATTGATTACCATGCATTGTTGGATAACTAACATTCACTTTTTAGACTCCTTACGGTCAACTCGCACCTACTATAGAACTAATCATTGCCACTAACAAGAGCCTTCAGTCCAGTCTAAAGTCTAAGGACCCACTATTAATCCCCCTCCCCTCATCCTTCCTCCCCGTTCTCATCACCACGCTTTTAACATAGCTCATCGTCTTATCGCCAACTCTGATTGTCTAATATCAAGGATATATTGGGATTCTTAGCCCGACATGTTACTTCTATTTAGGGAAAGAGAAAGGACGGAGGGGGTGGGGGGTGGGGGGAGGAGGATTACGTCAACATCTGGTGCCTTAACCTCCCTTCTCTAGTATCATTTAGGCACCATGAATTGTGTATATCTGGATCATTCATAAAGAGAACTGTATTTAAAGTTTCGGCTTTCATTGATAATATGCTAGAATTAGCTCAAAATTGACAAATTGTGAGTGGGCCTCACTCCATACTTCCCCCCCCCCCTCCTCCTTCTCTCTCTCTCTCTCTCTGCTGGGACCATCCATGTGCACCATATTAACAACGTAAATGTATAATTCTGGGTCATTTAATGGAAAACTGCATTTCAGGTCCATGTGTGCTGTAGTATCATTTAGGCAACGTGAATATATGATTCGTCGTTTATATGTTAATCTGATTTGGCATTTATCGCTAATATGCTAGATTTACCTCAAATTTTCAAATAATGGTATTCAACACATAAAACATTGATTTATAACTTCTATTTTGGTTAAATTCATAAATTTTTGTTTTAAAATGAATGCAAAACCATTGGTCAAGTGTAAGAGGTCAAATATTGTCTCCCTCGTGAAAAATCTTGTATCTGCTTCTGGTTATGTATGAGAAAGTTGATCAAAATGATGGAAAATGGGTACCATGTCAAACAAAAGTTGAATTTTTGGTGGCTCCACATGTAAAATTTATACTTAGGGCTTGACCAACAACTGTGACAAATTTCACACTTTTATCAAAAAGTGAATGATTTTTCACCAAATCCGCTGGACTTAAAGGCCACACTCGTTAGAACAGTCCAGGTACATGCCTCATAGCCTATTACAAACCTGTATAGCAAAAGAGATGATCGAAGTCATGCAGCTGGTATGTGCAGATGTTACGGTAACATTTTATGGGTTTTAATATCAATATTTGAATTTTTCAATGTGAAACACAAATTTAAACAATATGTTTTGGAAACTTTGTAATTTTCACGATGAAAATGTTTTGCTGATTAAAGCTAGTTTTATTGTCTAATTTCTCTGATATTTAGAACAGCGTGGTAACTATATAAAAAGGAGTGGATAATATTAAGCAATGAGAATGATGAAGGTAGTTTTCTCTGAGTTTTAAATTTCCTGTTGCAAAGAAAGATATTTTCCCCAGAAGAATTTCAAATTTGAAATATGTAACATTACATATGGCTTTATTGTTAGGATAGCAAAGTACCATCGGATATATAAAAAAATAGCGATCTCTATGTAGCATGCAACAAGGATGAGGGGACTGATGACGATTTATTCATACAAGCAAGTTTCAAATACTTCGACGATATCAATTTGCTAAAACAGACACCTCACCTCTCGAATGGGTTCCCGTCCCAAGACTTCAATAAAGTAAATCTGGGCTTATAATTAGGCGCTTCCGGACAGTAAGAATGATTTTGTACTTCTTTTGATCTTACCAATAACAAATAAAGATTTCCATCGAAACTGAAAGCTACGTGTTAAACTTTTCCTCGTATGTGCGCCTATGTTTGATACACACATCATGCTGTCGTTTCTTACCTTAAAGTTTGGCTTTGGTAAAGCACTGCATAATTGCACGACTTGTCACTTTAGCCTAAATGATTAAGACTTCCTTAGCTTCTATCAATGTCTCATTGCTTCTCTCAATATTGTTTTGCTTAGATTGCCAATTTGATTCAAATCATATCCAAATACAACAGTACAATACGACGATGGGTTAGTTTGTCCTCCAAAGTACTTTTGATCATATATCTTACTTTAGTGTATAAAATCGCAATGTCATATACCCACTCTATCAATATACATCAAAGACATTTGATACCATCATCCTCAAATTGTATTTTCATGGTATGAAGATCATTGCTCTTGCGTGGTGTCACGGACTCTTCAAATACTTCAATGCACCTGATTTAGAGTTGGGTTGGTTGGTCTGCTGCATGGTCGTTGGTTGGTCTGTAGTGGTACGTCCTAGGAGGGGACAACGGAACGGAACGCTAAGGTCCGGGCATTACGGTCTGGGAGCCTCAGCTCAGCGAAAGTAATTAGCGTAACAAAACCGCTGCAAAAACCCAAAAGGAAGCGATAGACGCGCCTGTACATTGGGAACGCGGAATCAATGAACTAAACAATAAAACAAAGAGGAAACAAACACGCACACACAAGCATTCTATAGTAGAAGCGTACCCAAGGTTACCACATAGTTTTTCTTTATTGATATTTTGTATTACTCTTTTGTTGTTGTTCATGCTATTGTATCATGTTTCATATAAGCAACAGTAATACATTTTGCAAGTAAGGCAAAACTAAAGGACTCAATACTTTTCTTTGTGGCTCAGGAATCGTCCATGGTTGGAATTTACGCCCAACTTGTAACACGTGTACATAGTTTTCTTACCAATAGGTAACTTGTTAATTAAAACGTTACATGTTTTGATCTGCGTGAGGTTAAAGAAAAGGTATGGTCCCATGAATTTATTCAGAAGTGAACGACGTCCTGTAGGTGACGTTACTTCCAATTTTCCGTATTGATTGCGAGAAATCTGTGATGTTATCGATCACTCCTCAACCGGGCAGAACACATGGGCCTACATGTAATATCGATAACATAACACATTTCTCGCAATTAATAAGGAAGCGACCTTACCAGCACGGCGGCGTTAAATTTTGAATTTCACCTTTCCTTTAAATATGAAATTCCACAAGGATCGATGTTAGAACCACTTTCCTTTATCATGTGTACTAATAATGTAGTTAATGTTTCCACGAAATCATATTTGGTATGATCGGCATATTACAGGCTACCGGTGTTTTGATGATGCTTAAATTTAGAACAAATTGATTTAGATGAAGCTAACTTGAAATTAAAGTACTTAATGACAGACATACATTTTCTTAAACATATAATTGAATGTCGTTTGAAACTTAAAGCTGAATTCAAAGAAGACACAATTTGGGCTAATATAACCAGTGGCACCTCGCCGTAAGCCATCGCACTGAGATTGCGTTCGACACAGTATTTTGACCTTTTCCTAATATGCTCAAAACTTATTTGCAACAATTGTTTCGGGCAATGGATTACATTGTTTCTCTTGAAAATCATGTGCAAATAAATTAAAATTCGTTTTGTATAAACCAAAACTTCTGTTTACGTTGCATATCCATCAGCCTGTAGCCAAACATGTGCATTTTAGATAAACGGGGATATTTCAAAAAGCAAACGGACCACACAAACACTACACACAAAAAAAGGATTAAATTTAAGAAATGTATGTGCAAAGTCTCTGTGGATTAACTAATTAAACGATTAGTTCAGTGGTCAAGCAATTCTATCTTATATGAAAAAGGACTTTAAAATAAACAAAATAGTGAAGAAAGCATTCAAACATCTGATACTATTAAGGAAATATCTAACTTGAAGTTTGGTATCATCTGTGTAGAAACGACTGAAATCAGACTAGTTGTGATGTCATAGCCTCAGATTCCTCTAAGTATTTAAGTATTCTATCATATTTTGTCCTGCGATTTTGTGGCCTAAAAATCATGGGATCTGCAGGAAATTAGTAAAACAGAATCTAGTAAGGGTATTTATATATTACCGAAAGAAAGTTCGAGGAAAAATAATTTAAATAGTGAAAAAATCATTTTAAAACTTTCTTTGAAATACATAAACAATTGATAAGAATGTGAGGATGAAGGCGCCAACATGCCATGGTAGACTTGCTACATCAGTCATTTCTACACGACAGCTTTAATCTTGAATATCTCCTTTAACGGATTAAGATTTTTGAATGCTTTCTTCACCATTTTGTTTCTTTTGAAGTCCTCTTTTATATAAGATGGACATGCTTGACCACTAAACTAATCCTTTAAAATGTACTATTTACCCTCGTGAAGATTTTAATCGAATTTCAATGCATAAATTAACCTTAGGCTATGATATAGGACACAATTCTATGTCAAACATTCAAAACAAGGCACGGTTGCTTATCTATTTTGTAACTACATATAAGTAATGAAAACTTAATTACCCTAATATATAAGAAATGGAAAAGTTGATCTACTCTAAAATAATCAAAAGGTAATCAAGGTATTCTCATACTCAAAATCGATTAGAAACGCAAGCAAAAGCATTAACTCATATGGGATTATACCTAAGATTACTACAAGCAGAATAAACACTCATTGACTATATGCACTAGAGGGTAATGCAATGGATGTTGTGAAAGAAAGTACTTCAGCGAACACAACTAGCAAATCACTTCCTATTTTTGATATTAATAAGACTTAGTATAAATAAAAAAGAGAACAATTTACCCTTACCCCTGTCGAACCCACAAATCTATGCAGCAAACAAATTACAAACAGGTTATAGATATCTGAATCCTACACTGAGATCCACCTCATCCACCCCACCCCACCCCGAAAAAAGAAAGGAAGCCCTCTAATATAACAAAGAAATGTTATAATGATATGTTCATGAATATCGTTTAGACTTGATAAAGGAAAACAATAAGCAAAAGAAGAAAACGCTTTTATCCATGTTTTTTTTTCTTCAATTCTCGTAATATAAATTGTTAAGTATGCTTGAATATGTTATAAGTTTGTTTGTAAACTACGTGTTTATAAAGTCACACCCTCCGTAGCTGAATAATTGAAGATTAATTTGACTTTGATCATATTTTTTGTAAAGTTTAATCAATAATCTAAAAGTAGTAGGCTCCGTTTGTCTCTGGAGACTATGAGAAGCGGCTTTCAGAACTATCATCGCTTTCCTTGACTGAGAAGACCCGGAAACGTATAGTCTTTGTTGCACATAAGCGAACAAGCTGAGATTTATGTCGTGTCGCACGATGTTTTGACATACGTCTGGTACATTTCCCCTTGGACTGTCGGAATTCTGGAACAACTTAACCGTGGCTTTTGAAGCTGCAACAATTCTCTTCCAACCTTTAAATGTCCAGATTATTACTTCTCAATTCACCAATCCTTAAACCTCAAGATCTGGCATCCAGTTTTTCTCTTATAAATTGCAAGCTGCATGCCCAAATAGCATGTTTTTGGGTATTTTGCCATTTCTCATTTGACGATCATTGCGTAAGTACTTTCCTAACATGCTTGTGATGTGACATAAAGTCTGATTTCAGTTATCAGTTCGGTTCGTACCTCTGATTAGGAGACTCAATAATCCCGATCGCGAGACCCAAGCATGCGCACTGAACTTACAGTGATATATGGAACCCGCCATTTGTATTGCTAAGTTTCAATCATAGACGCTTATCAGTCGTTTCATTGAAGGTTTGTATCAAAGTTTGCTTTGTTCATATTCAATTTCGTGAAGATGAAACATTTTCGTTACTATCATGTAGTTATTGCTAAATAATTTTCATAAATACCCAAGTTATTTCTCATAATTTCAGAAAAACTTGTTAAAGCGCAATTGCCTAACAGTAACACATAATAAGAATTCATCGCTTTTCTTCAATTTCTCGAAAACCGCACGGTGAATTTTAAAAACGCACGGTGAAAAGATAATTCGTATGCCATTATTTTAAATCGTGAAGAAAAAATTGAACCCTTCGCAGTGGTTGAGTTCCCCGCGCTCGAAATGTGTCTGATTCTTATGTTATTCCTATACAAATTTTAAATTTGGATATATGCATTGTGTGATACTTCTGTAAAGGATCCCCCGATCGGGAGAAGAAAACTGTTCTCCCGATCGGGGGTACGAAGCGGACTGGTTGTAATACTACACAATTCTCCCATAAACCTTTAAACATAGATCTTTCTTCATTTCTGTTTGTTCATTCTAATATTATATTTTTACTTGTTATTTAAAGCTTAAGAATGATCTTCGGTGTGACGCATTGCGAATAGATTTAAGTTTTATTGATGGATACGACTTGGAGTCACGTAATTTGTACAAAACGTGTCTACTGAATGACCGATGCACATTCTTTACGTTGATGGTGTCTTTTACTGTTTACAATTCAGTAACATTGGCAGATTGGAGGATATAGTTTCATTAAAAATATTGAAAACAAAGGGTGTGTGAAGTTGGTTCCTAGTTCCTATTCGTAATTTACTGGTTCAAGTTAGGGAACTACAAATCAGGAACTAGGAACTAGTAACAAGAGATTACAAAATAAGAACTATGAACGAAATTCACACACCCGAAAACTAAATGCTAAATCAATCATTTTTAAGAAAATTAGTTTGATATGGTAAATCATTGTACGTTAGAAAATGATTATGAAATTCAGAATAATTACAATTTTCAAAAGCTTGTATTGCCATTTGCTTAAATTTCATTATAAATTTACTTGATATAGGCCTATCTATTGGTCAGTTGGTCGAAGTTGGGAAGCCTTACATATATTTTTTAAATATTGCTTCTACGTCGTGGGTGTGACAGAAGTCAGAGAGCCGTAAGAACAGGCGTCGAATAATGTGGTCAACATATTAGGAGGTTGTACTACACAACATAACTTTGTTAAATTTCTAAACCTAATATCTTCCTAAATTTCTCTTGTGTATTATATACATAGTAGAGTTTACATAGTATAGTATTATAAGGATTTTACCATTCTCAGCAAACTGTATGAATTAACTTACTTTAGTCATGAGTAAAAGGAGAGAATTAATAGTGATCAGGTATTAGAAGGTTCTAAGTTCATACTCGCCATTAATAATGAAAAGAGACGAGATTATATTTAAGCGAAAGGTATCGTTTTTTAAATATATTCATAGGTTGACGCCGCCATGTTGGTAACGTCACTTCCGGTTTTCAATTTTTCTTATTGATTGCGAGAAATCTGTGATGTTAATCTGTGATGTTATCGATAACACATGTATTATGTGTTATCGATAACACATGTATTACCGGGCCTTCGGCCTGGCAGATGTGTGATTGATAACATCGCAGATTTCTTGCTATCAATAGGGAAAACTGAAAACCGGAAGTGACGTTTCCAAGAGAGTAGGCATAGAAATCGTAAGAAATAATCTTTCGATAGTCTATAGAAGAAAAAAACGTTTTATGATGAAGCCTATACAGTATATCTATCCATTACTATTATATGCTAATCAGTTTGCGCAAAAATGCATCATTTCGTGGATCTGCCTAATGGTATGGCACGTTTCATTTGTTGTCATAAACAATTCGTCTCTGTGTGATCATCTATGTCAGTTTTCCCTGCCATCTGGGAGATCACCAAGCAAAATATATGCGATGAAAAGAACGAGGAATCTTTCAAGCTAAAAGTTTGAAAAATTCGTGATGCAATTTCAAACTGTTAAAACACGCACCCAACCTCCCAAGTCAAGTCCCAGTTTCAGCCGTAAAACTTTCGCGATTGAAAGTCAGCTTTCACTTAAGCCTCAAATTTGACACCAGATTGTGTGAATGATTTTTTATTTTTAACGTCAAGGAGCATAACAATTGTAAGTTCAGTCAATATAGACTCTGGATTGACTTCCCGCAACAATGTATTCCTTTCTTTCAAAATTAACCTGTGCTTTTAAACTTGCTCTAAAGGCTAGATACCTTGTTAACTACTTAATGCGGATTAAACAATCAAATACCGCCGCGGACAGGCGGAAGTGACGTTACTAGTATGGTCGGATGTAATGGTGAAGGTCAAGCCTTTTTCTTAAGACGAGGATCCCTCTTTAATTATTAAAGAAATTCTTCAATTATATAATTTTTCTTGAAGCCGCTGCTGGACATTAACAGTATTCTGAATTACACACTACATGTTGCCTTTTGACACTGTTGGAGATTAAACTATGTACACTGTTCTTCGCTATATGAATTCATCAAGCTATAACTGTGTATAAAGACAATTAATTGTTCATACAAACAAGTGTTAGTAGGATTCGAAGAGGTTCAAACTTGAAGGCATTGATGAAGCCAGAGGGTCTACCGAGGCATTCGACTCGACACCCCCTCCCCCAACGGCTGCCCAAAGATAAAAAGCTCTAGAATTATTACGAAATGATTCAGATTTTGAGGCAATAGCCTTTTTTCTCTTCAGTAACTTTTGCATCCTAAAGATTTAAAGAACGTTATTTTGATGCAATTGTTGGAAACAATTTCACGCCAGCCGCACTAATTTGTTTTCTTTCTGGGACCCAAGGGCGTCGCCAAAGGGGGTGCGAGGGGGTTGCTGCAAAAAAGTAGAAGAAAGTGGTTGACTATGTCTTCGGCCTGACAAACAGACGGAGACATCGGTATATTGTATTTTACGACAAGAGATCAGATTTTCCGACAAACGGTTGAATAGTTTTTTCTTCTTCTTTTTTCTGTCACTGTGCAAATCTGAACATCGCATTTCCCGACAAAGAATATTAAATTCCGACGAAAGTCTGAACGTCGTTTTTCTTCCAACCATTACCTTCTGAACCGATTAACATTTTCCGGACCAGGATGGGGGAGAGGGGTGGTCGTTGGCAATTTTGGAAACCTTGTTGGCTCATGGGTGTAAATAAATTCCCAAGTTTAATGCAAAATTAAGCATAAACCCTTAGTTTTTTAGAATTGACCATTTCTTGCTTCCTTTTTTAATATAACTCCAATGGCGTAGGAGCCGGGGGACCAGGGCCCCCAATAATTTTATTTGTACCAAGTACCATTTTGTTCCCATCCCAAATAATGAAGGTCTAACGAGTTGATTTCGAAGAATAAGATTCCATCATGGCATTTTTTCTTTCGGAAATCTTCAATTTCCGAGAAATCTTCAATTTTCACGAAATTTGCTTCATTTATCAGGAAATTTCCTTCGGAATATTTTTTCATTTTGGGAAGATTTGCATCAATTCCTGTTAAATTTCCTTTAATTTTTGTGAAATGTTTTTCATTTCTAGGAATTTGTTTTCATTTTCTGGGTATTTGCATCAATTTTTGTGAAATGTTTCTTCATTTTTAGAAATTTGTCTTCATTTTCAAGAAGTTTGCATCTATTTAATTGTCGTGAAATATACTTCAATTTTCGGGAAATTTTCATCAATTTAGGAAAATTTTCCTACATTTTCGGGAAATATTGCTTCTATTTTTGTAATATGTCTTCAGTCCATTTTCGAGAAATTTTACCCGAATTTCCAATAATTTTACGACCCCACCCCTCTTTACAAATAGTTTTACCGTAATAAGAGACTCGCACATTTTTGTTGGTTTGTTGGGACAAAACTCAAATCTGCCCCCACCCATTTTTCGGCAAATCAGTAGTAACTGTCGGCAAATAAAAGCTTGCACCACTTTTTGGAAACCTTATCGCTACGCCCATGCTCGGACCCCACCCCCCCTCCCTTTTTCTCCCCCTCCCCGCAATCCATAAGACTTGCTACACCTCTATGTGGATGCTTTGTTATATTTCATGGATTTGTCTCGATTAGGAGGGGTTTTGTGAACTTGTCTTTTATGAAAGTGTTTGTACTTTGTCCGAGTAAGGTGATTAACAAATACACACAGTAACAATTCGTCCCTGATTTGACATAGTATAGTGGCGAATGTGCAAAAGTTTATCCAGTTGATCTTACATTCGCCATTATGTCAAAACAGGGACGAAATATTACCTGAAGTCCCGTTAAAAGTGCTCATTTAAAATTCCAACGAAAATCATAAAACAAAATGAACACGTTTATACAATCAAATTATGCAGGACCCTTAGGGCATGCCAAAATAATGCTCTGAGAAAATCCTTTTTTTCTAGTTGAAAATGATATATTTATGTTCTTCTGCGTTCTCATTTTAAAATTGTATGATCCGGAAATCCAAACCATCATTTGTAGAAATTGCGGTCCACCTTTGATGCACAAGATCTTAAGTAGAAAGCTGAGAGGCAAATGCCTTAAAGCCTATTGTTCCAGAATATCTAATACATGTTTTTCATTTTTAAACTTCATAATTTAAAACATCAAACAATAGACATAAAGTCTTTCTTTAAAAATGATAATTGCAACCTGTCCCAACATTTTTAATATTTACATAGCGTGAAACATTTATTCCATTTTTTTTTATTGGGCTTAAACATTTCACATTCGGAAAAATCGTTTTGTTTCTGCATCTGCAATTCGATATACTAATATACGAAAGACGAGGAGATTGATGACGATTTATTCATACAAGCAGGTGCAAAATACTTCGAAGACATCAAATTATTCATACAGACACCTCGCCCCCATGGACGTAGCCTGGTAGCCAGGATAAAATATCAGGGGGCCAAGCCAAACCAAAAGTGGTGTGATAACGTGTTTTATGAGCAGTTTTGACACGATGGTGTATGGTCTTATAACTGTATAAGCGGGAATCAGAGAGAAAGGTCGTACCTGGAAGGTTTTCTCTACATAGGGAAAACTGGGACATTTTTAAGTAGAAATTGAAAAAAAAATTCGGTAAAATTATTGGAAATTTTTGTAAAATATAGCAACATTTCCCGATAATTGATGAAAATTTACCGAAAATTGAAGAGAAATTGCGCCAAAAATGAAAGGAATTTTCCGAAAATTGAAAAAGATGGCACGAGAATTAAAGAAATTTTCCAAAATTGAAAGAGATATCCCAGACATGAAGTTTTCAACAACAAAAAATAACCTAAAATTAAAAAAAAATGCTCCAAAATGAAAGAAATTTCTAGAAAATTGAAGAAAAACTGCCCAAAAATGAAGAAAATTTTTCAAGCATTAAAACAAATTTATCCAAACATTGACTAGAATATACTAACAATTTAAGAAAAATTACCCCAAAATGAAGGAAATTGTCCAAAAATTGAGGAAAATTGCATAAGAATTAAGGAAATTGCCCAAAATTAAAAGATATTTTCCAAACTTTGAAGGAAATTTAGGGACAATTGATCGTAAATTGAAGAAAATTACCCCAAAATAAGGGAAATATTCCGAAAAATGCACGAGAATGAAGGAAATTTCTCAAAGATTGAAAGAGATTCCCCGAACATTGAATGAATCTTCGCGAAAATTGAAGAAAATTTGTAAACCTTGACTAAAAATTATAAAAAAAGTATCATCGGAAAAATATCAGTGGGGCCATGGCCTCCCGGTCACCCTCTGGATCCGTCTCTGCTCACCCCCCAGTGGGCTTCCGTCCCAAGACTTCAGTAAAGAACGTTTGACGCTGAAGAGGTCATGTTTGGCAGTTTTGGACCTAAATTCATTTGAACCTTATAATTTGACAGTAAGAATGTTGGTAATATATTTGTTTTTAACGAAATTCAAGGAAATCAAACTTTTCAAGAAAAAACCCTTTGGTGACATTTATTTCCCTAAGTCGTTTGCAAAGTGTTAAGTACCCCCTTCCCCCCTCCCACCCCCTTTCCTCTTCGGTTGTGTATTATTTTCTTGAATAGTGCAAATACAGTGCATTCTTAATTAAGCTGTAATCCAATACTTAGCACTAGGCTTACGCGTTCTATGACACCTGCCATAAATGGATGACAGGAACCTTTCAAAAATTACTACAAAATATTAACAATGGAGAATGTTCAATTCAATTAAAATATTCGTAGAGATTGACTGTTTCTGTCGTGACCCTCATCATTCTGGTTCGTACTCCCGAACGGGAGAACAGTTTTAGTCTCCCGATGAGGAGATACTTTGCGGAAGTATCCCACAATGCATCCATCTAAATTCAAATCTTGTATAAGGTCATTTAAGAATCAGACAAAGGAACTCGAAGCGCGAGGAACTCAACAACTGCGAAGAATTCAAATTCTTCACTATATGAAATAATGGAATGGCAAATGAATTATCTTTTCACCGTTCGCTTTTAAAATTCACCGTACAATTTTCGAGAAATTTGAAGAAAAGTGATCTAACTTCTTTTCATGTGATACCGTGTCTCCCGATCAGGAGATACTTTGCGGAAGTATTCCACAATGCATCCATCTAAATTCAAATCTTGTATAAGGTCATTTAAGAATCAGACAAAGGAACTCGAAGCGCGAGGAACTCAACGACTGCGAAGAATTCAAATTCTTCACTATATGAAATAATGGAATGGCAAATGAATTATCTTTTCACCGTTCGCTTTTAAAATTCACCGTACAATTTTCGAGAAATTTGAAGAAAAGTGATCTAACTTCTTTTCATGTGATACCGTGTCTCCCGATCAGGAGATACTTTGCGGAAGTATCCCACAATGCATCCATCTAAATTCAAATCTTGTATAAGGTCATTTAAGAATCAGACAAAGGAACTCGAAGCGCGAGGAACTCAACGACTGCGAAGAATTCAAATTCTTCACTATATGAAATAATGGAATGGCAAATGAATTATCTTTTCACCGTTCGCTTTTAAAATTCACCGTACAATTTTCGAGAAATTTGAAGAAAAGTGATCTAACTTCTTTTCATGTGATACCGTTAGGCAGTCGCGCTTAATAAAGATTTTCTGAAAAAAGAAGAAAAAAGTTGTAACTTTTGTTAGAGAATTATTTACTTTCGTATCATCATTTTATTTTATTAAAACAGAGTGTTAAAAGATAATACAGACATAAAGCGACTACACCAAAAAGTATGACGAAACTCTGTTACTTAATAGACTCGTACTGCGCATGTCCCGATCTCCCGAACGGGTAAACTCTAAAGGAGTACGAATAGGACTGCTCATGGTCCTATTCGAGAATACGAATAGGACTGTTCATGGGCTAATATAGCGTACTACATCATAGAAGTACATCAATAATTTGATATCAGGAAAGGTAGGATAAGCTTAGATTAAGTAACATGCCAAATTGCAAATAAGCAAGCATATGTTTTGCAGCTTACAACGTGCAATGAGAGTTATCAACGATAAATATACAGTGTGTAATTTTATATCCATTTCATGAACACTATTCGGAAATGAGAAAGAATAGTCCATAAAAATAAAGATTAATTTGTTATTGTGATATCATCATTAACATGTGTTGATTCAAAATACAGATCAGTTAAAATGACTTTTGACATAAACAAGAAATCAAATGAGGAAATAAGCTCAAATATAAAGTATCGTAGACGAAGATGGAGTTACCTGATATGGCATTAAGCCTTTAGAAGCAAGTTTAGAAATCTAAAGAGCAGAAGAGCATTGAAATATTGAACGCAGCGTCGTTTTTTTTATGAAAGAATCATCTAGCAGTCTAGCAGATTTCAGCAGATCATTTTCAATTTTTAATAATATTTAAAGAGGGAATCTCTTTCTCAAAATAATTGCTTGACACATAGGGTAAAGTCACTTCCGCGTTGATAATTAACCTTTCTGTGTTAATGATTGACAGCTTGTTTGAACCAATCACCACACAAATTTGCCTAGCAACAAAATCTGCGTAACTAAGTGGACAAACATCCTACGCGGTACTGGTACAGTACAGCTAGCTAGCGGCGCGCACTCGTGTAGTCAATGCAACTTACTGTACAAAACAAATTTCTGCACACACAGACTGAGTGACGGCAAAATGGTGAACAAAAATTGCGCTAACTGGCTCGCTGCGGGCTTTGTAAATCTGATTGCTGTTATCCAGAACAGTTAGCAAACTGAATTTTGTTTATCCCTTTTGCTAAAAATTCTAAAGATCCAGAGAAGTGCCATAAATGAATCAAAGCTTGCGGCAGGCCTCGCGAACATCTAAATGTCAACGCATTGGTAATGCACGATTGCGGATTTGAAGTTTGTTTTCCCCACATAGTTACCGCGTTGCTATGGGGGCGTGGCTTATTTGGAAACATGCAAAGGTTAATTGATCAGCTCGTCAGTTATTGTAAAAACATTTAAACCAATCAGGAACGTTGGATTGTAGTTTCTCTCTACGTCAATACGATATCTGGCCTTATGTATACAGTTCTATCAGACTTGTGTAGCAATGACAGAATGAAACCAAACTAGTCGCATTCCCAATTTCTGAATATTTTGTATATATATTTTTTAACATGTTCAGAAATTGATTAACCTAAGCTATTGGATATATTAGGAGAGTACTGAAAGAGTGAAGGAAGATGATTAGTTTTCTAGCATACAGAGCTAGCTCTTAAGATTTTGAGCTAAGGTGTTACGTCACAGATAGACGTTATACTTCAGTCGTTTTCATACAAATTTGTTACAAATGTAGCATTCAAAACTGTTAACAACTTTAAACCCTTGCTTAAAACTTATCTCTTTGCAATTGCTTTTAAACATTGACTTTTTGCTGTTTTACCTTTTATTTGTACGCTGTTTCTTTTGCTAAGTTTTGTATTATAGTGTGTATAGACATCTGTGCATGGTGTGTTTTATAAACAACTATATTACCATGTGTCTGACTGACCCCATTCTGACAGAACTAAACCTTTCTAAGAAACATTTACCATCTTAGAGCTCTCATCGTTTGTTGAAAAACGTAAACATAAGTTACCACTTTGTATTCCGTAAACCATTTTACTTCCCCACTCCAGAATGAATATCAAAGTGTCCTTTAACGTCTTCAGAAGATTATTAAGGAAATACGAAAAGCAATGTTGTCTCAAATAGCTTGTATTATTGTTTCAGAAACCAACTGACGTTCTAAATGTTATATTTCGTTTACTTCAATTTACAGTCATAATTCTGTTGATTTGAAACCAAACAAAATATAATCTATAATTCATATAATTTGAAAAGTGTCTACAAATTCATTGCTAAGTTTACATCGTGGTAAACGAAAATTTCTGAACAGCTGAATAAGTGGTTTATGTTGAGAACGTAGTCGTTACTGTCCCTTCAATCAGAATATTCTTTGGAGGTGCTTGCTACAGACAGTCCGCTTCGTACCGTCGATCGGGAGAACAGTTTTGTTCTTCCAATCAGGGGATCCTTTACAGAAGTATCCCACAATGCATCTATCCAAATTATAAGTTTGTATAGGAATTAATCAGAATTAGACACATTTTGAGCGCGGGGAAGTCAACCATTGCGAAGGGCCCAAATTTTTCTTCACGATTTGAAATAATGACATATGAATTATCTTTTCACCGTGCGCTTTAAAAATTCACCGTGCGGATTTTGAGAAGTTTGAAGAAAAATGATGAATCCTTGTTATGTGTTACCGTTAGGCAGTCGCACTTTAACAAGTTGTTTTACTTTTGTGAAATTGAACATGAACAAAGCAAACTTTGTTACAAACCTTTAATGAAACGACTGATAAGCATCTAATGACTGAAATATCACAATAAAAATGGCGGCTTCCATATATTACTATAAGCTCAGTGCGCATGCTTGAGTCTCCCGATCGGGGGACTTATTGAGTCCCCTGATCGGTGGTACGTACCGAACTGACAGAGCTGATGCTCTATTTGCGATCATTGCTATCATTATAGAATAGTGTCCTGAAGGCTTCAACTGAAATATAGATTAAGGTAACTTCTGAAAGTCGAAATATTTCTTCGTACTTAATAAAATGTTTTAATGTATGATCGTGCAGTTAAGGTGGTCAGTCAATTAGTCAATGGCAGAAGTATGAACACAAATCAATATTTTTGTTGGAATAAATACGTCATGCATATTCATACACAATATACGATTGATATATACTGATATAGGTGACCACATCGCGTTTAGCTGCCTAATCATTTCGTTATATGGAGCCAGGCCACGAGGGGCACGTGTCCATTGCCCCAATTTTTCGACAAATGACAAAAGTGTCCCTTTTGAAAATTAAAATTGCCGTTCAAGTACTAGCTGTCAAAAGGTGCAAACTGGTGTAATGTGCGCACCCTTTTTTTTTGATATATTACAAAAGTGCCCCTTTCAAAACGAAGTGCCCCTTTTACTTTGTTGTTTTGGATTCACTTATTTTAACTACAGACTAGGGGGAACATATTACTTTGAAAATGCCCTCTGAGAGTTTGTGCCCCGTCCCCCAACCCCACTCATACACGCACACACATTTCCAAAACCTTCTAACAACCCTGTCTTATATAAAACCATAGAAGGGTTTCTAGTAAAATAAAAACAAGTTGACAAATCACTTCAATGGAGATACAAATATGAAGTTAATAGCTCACGTAATTTAATGGTGATATCATTTGTCACGTATGTTGTGCTTAGCGTCACGTTGATGCCGATGTAAGCATTTACATCCGCAGTAAAATGTGAAGCAACTACATAGAAATACCCGGTTGTCGCAAATTCAATAAACAGAGACGCCTATTGATCGAGTCAAAGTCAACCATGCACATTTTAAGGCGAAGACAGCATTTCGAATTATACAAAAAATTCAACCGAATCCAGGTATATACTCCAACAAATGATATTCAATTAAATAAAACCCAAATGCAAATTGTAAGTTTTAAACGCTTTTGTCTGTTTCTGCAGTTCTGTGCCATCCGTACTTGAATCATAATTTTCTAAACTTACACAACGAGAATGATAATACACAGACTTACTTACTTTTTAGCTGTTTTATTTCTTTGTTACATATTCATCCCCATTCTCTGTAGGGACCATTAATTTCATTCTGATCACAAAGCAACACAATTTAACAAAACAAATCAATTTTATTGAGAGTTGATTAACAATGAGACAATGGATAGGAATCAAGTCTAAAAGTACTCAAAGAATACCATTATATTGCCATGGTAGCGTAATCTTAACAAGCCCATACAGGTATTATATGAACAAAATATATTAGATTCTTTGAACAATCACGAAATTCACTTTTTCATCAGTCAAAGAACAATCAGGCTGGGTTCAAATATATCTTCCGTGTTGTCTTAAATTTTCTCTCACGTTTACTATATATTAAGAATGTTCAAGATTGATTCACAACTGTTCATTTTTCTGTTTTTACATTTTAGAAGCGTTATGGACGCTGAGAGTTATGAGAGTTGGGAAATCTGCTTTAAACTCATCTCTCCAAAACTAATGAAAAACGAGCTTGATACAAATTTGTCAAATACCCAAGCTGAGTTAAAATGTGTTGTATTTGTAATGTTTGCAAAGCTGGTCAAAATGACATATTATTTGGTCATATGTTGTTCTGAATTCGGGAATAAACATGCTACAAGAATATGGGGTGATTAATATATCCATGACTGCTGGTCAATCGTAGTCGTAATTGTGAGTACCAGTTCACATATACGTACAATGTAGTTCGAATAGCGCACTGTATGTGACCCTCGAGCACAGGCGCTTATTAGGAAGCAACTTCGGGCCTACAAAATCGTGCAATAGCATAAGCGCCCTTGGCATATACGGTATGCCTTTGTGTAAGATCTATGAACATGAATAATTTAATAGCCTATCAAACAGAGATTAATATCAAAGGCAGAGCAGTGTTTGGATTAGTCTTTTACTTTCCGAATTATAGCAGATAAAAGTTTTAGGAACTTCCAATGTATTATAAATATGTGATGAACGAATTGGTGGAAAGTTCAGAATCATAGAATCATAATGTGTTTTTTTGTTTTCATTTTCTTCCTAATCTGTCACTGAAAATATTGACGGTCTATTTCAGTATATTCTTGCTAGAGGGTTTGGTTAATACTAAGATTTATGACAGACATATAAAAATGAAATTATAAAGATAGTTCATACATCAACGGTTGGCATAGCGATATGTAAATATTCCAAAAGCAGCTAAATTGTAAAACTGATTATGATGAAAGCTATCTAAATGATATCACTCCCCACGACCAGAGACATGATACTGTTGGGGTATATCTAATTTCGTCCTTTGTAGAGAATGTGTATTGCAAAACATCTAGGAATGGTGTTCTTTATTATTCTTGAATCACAATTGGTGCAAGTGAATCAATATCGGGTTGGGATCTACGGACCTCATATAAATACACGTAGCAATTTCCTTTCCCTTCCAAAGAGATTTTTGAAAGACCCTTTGAAAATTTGTTACTACACCCCTCCAAAATATTCCTACTTACAGTGCATTATATCTATTGACGAAACCAGGTAAATGGCAGCAATTCAAATTGCAATGATCGTGCTGCAACGTTTATATATATATATATATGACGTATTGTTGGCTTATATCCAAAAAATCGATAGAAAGTCGATTAAATCTTCTAAATGTGCACGAATACTATTGAGGCAGAATTAGGAGTTATCTGTACATCTGAATGTTTCTAAGGGATTTACGGCTAGCACAGTCGGTCTGTTTCGAGATCTTCCTGAACCGCAAAACAAATTAGCCGTGGTGAAATAGTATGTTAATTAACATATTCGATAATATTTCTTGATTTCTTTTCAAATACAAAAGTTTATTTCTTGTTTACTTCTGATCATCATTTCCTGTTTCTCTTAGGTGGCATTATCATTCCCGTCCTCCAAAATAAATGTCCACTTTTACCTAAAAGGAAAAAAAGAGAATGGAGAAAAAGTATGATTAGAAATATATATTTTATATTTCTTTTCTCAACTGTTAATACCTTGGTTTCAAACATTGCACAATATTCTTCATTGACAAGAAGTAAATATACACCAGTAAGAGCCCGGTATCTGCTTAGCTTTTGATTTTTTTTACACTTAGTAATCTCTACAATACTGCGTTATATTTTCAGCTTAAAGGTCCAGCCATTTCTGGTTTTGAGAGTAGGGTTTTTAATCTTATAGTTATAGCTGATCAAAGTTTGATCAATTTTTTTATTTTTTTATTTATGCTAAATTTGTTTTGTATGACTGGGTAAACAGCTCAAAATCTTTTGTGTAATTGTTTCGGGTTATTTCCTAAATATCAGTCACTTAAAATTATGGAAAAATCTATTACTTCTATTATTTCATTACAAGTGTTGTAAAGATTCAGATGGTCAGAATTTGTAAAACCACTGAAAAGAAATATTTTTAATACCAAGTTCGTCCAGTAGTATGTCACAAATTTACATGAAAGTTTGCATATTAATGCCTTAAATTTCAAACACCGTGAGATGATCAATTTCTAATCAGTGTTGATGGATATTCTGCTTCTTTCATAGGTTCACAACTTTAATAGGTTTTAACGTAATATAAATATTGCTTCCAAACGCCCTTACACCTTTTTAATTGTTTTAAAGTATTAGCTCAGTGGTCAAGCAAGTCCATCTTGTATGAAAGGCAACTTCAATAGAAACACAATGGTTAACAAACCGTTCAAAAAATGTATTTCGTTCAGGAGATATTAAAGCTTAAAGTTCTGTCTTGTCTTTGTAGAAATGACTAATGTAGTAAGTCTAGTATGGAACTTTTGTGCCTTCATCCTCATGTTTTTCTGAACAATTGTTAACGTATTTTAAAGAAAAATCATTTAACTTTTTCACTATTTGAATTATTGTTCGCGAAACTTCTTAAGGTTGTGTATTATAATTACCCTTACAAGTTTCTGTTTGACTACTTTCCTGACATATCCAATGCTTTTTAAGCCACAAAATCTCAGGAAAAAAATGATAGAATACATAAAGACTTTGAGGAATCTGAGGCTATGACATCACAACTAGTTAAATTCAGTCGTTTCTACTCAAATTATACCAAAGTTTGAATTTAAATATATCTTTAACGGAATACGATTTTACATACCTTCTTCATCATTTTGTTTTTTTTAAAGACCTCGTTTATATAAGATGGGCTTGCTTGACCACTGAAGTAATCCTTAAAAAATGTCGTCAGTGCGAAGATATTAATTTATTATATTCACCACAGATTGTCATAATTTACCTTATCGGAATCGAAAAGTGCCTGGTATCATCTGATTTCAAACCAGGGTTTTGGGTTTCGTAGTTCGGAATTTTATAACAGTGAAATTCAATTGAAGTTTGAGAGATGCCCTCGAATGAGGATTCAATTTAAACCCTTGATCTAGGTTTTATGTTGGCTATGGGGGTCGCTATTGGCTATTGATGAGATTTTTAAATGTATTTGAAACTTTGTATATGAAAAATTGTGGAAAAGTAGTATTCTGAAATTTGAAAACTATTTCAATTAATCTAATGGATAGTTTTTTCAAATTTGGTATCAATTTGATATGAAAAGAAGTCAATTATGTTACCGAATTTATTTATGATCAAACGTCATCTTCATCTTATTTTTATACTCAGTGCATAAATATTGCCGCACAAATTAGCAAGGTTTGGCAACTTTGCTATTTTAGAGGTGATTACCAAAGGGTCTACAAATATGCTTCAGCAATTGTTGTCGAAGCCCACTTTCTATCTTTACTCGCTAGATCGAATTTAAGATTCAAATTGTGAGGTTTCTTCGAAAACGATTCCATATAAAAACATAAATAGCTCTCACCGTCATTAAAGTTGCCCCTTTTCATCTGTGACACGTTAAGTTAAATATTATACAAGAAAAAGCTTTTTAAATGGAAATATTTATAGTTATCAGCTTATCTGGACAACGTATTAATGTACAATTAATGTTCCCTTCGGGGAAATCATTCACAAGCAGGAGTTTCTTTATTTATAATCTCGGTCGCTTTTTATTTATATGTAGCTGAGATGTCCTTTAATCTAATGCGATGAAAGTTGGTATTCCGGTAATTGAACATACGCTTTGCCATTTCCTGAAATCGCTTAAAGCTTGTCATTAAATGTGAAACACGCTACCTTAATGTACTTCAAACAAATTTACTACAGCTATTATCTAAAACAGGAATCCTTCTGCATTTTTGTTTTGTATCAATGAAAGGACAATTCTAAAATTAGAATAATCTTTTTTTCCTTAAATAGGTATTCTTGAAATTCAGAATTCCTACAAAAAGAAATTCTAGAATTCTGCATATCGTCTATTTTGTACAGTGGTTAAAAGGATTAATGCAGGGTAGGATCAAATTTAAATAAAATTTAGGTAGATTTCTGCCCTTTCATTTCATACTTAAATTGATATTTGAATATGGTATCCTAATCATCCTATTATACCTTAATCTTTTCATCCATTTCATTTGTGTAATCAACTTTTTCATCCAATTTATATCACGAAAAAATGAGTAAGCAAACCAAGTTGTTTTGTGGTTTCTGCCAATATAACAAACACATCTTGTTGTATCAAAAATATATAAACCAGTTGAACTATCGTAAAATGCATTTCATACGCGAGGTAGAATGGTGTTGTATACTAAAAGTTGCACATTTTCATTTAGGATTTGCTTGAAGGTTGAAGTTGAATTTCTGGTACATACATATCACCTATTTGTAGGAATGGTGTACAAGAATTGTCGGTGGAAGTTACTTAGTAGCCTGTCTGTATCTGGGAAAATTGTTTTGATAAGTTTAGGTCCTTGAAGATCCCACTAAGCTGCTAAGTACTATATTTCTGCGACTTCTAGCGGCTAACATTACTGGCCGGAGATAGATGATTAGTATCAAGGAGATATTACGTCTGATTAGCATAGCCTCAAGTTCGTTGACTATTCTGCCAGTATTGCTTTGTCACGAGATCCTTTTTCAGCTGGTGGGGCCAGTTGAGGACCTGAAGCACTAATTTGCTTCTATCGATGTGTTACTGACTGTGAATTGAATCTAATCTTCTCGGTGTCACCTTTATTCGGTTCATGTGTTCTTTGTTTGCTGGTTTTCAAACTACACCTCCTTTAATCTACTTAAGTTGATCATAGAATCACTGGAAAAATAAACCTTTTTTTGTAGTTTTAGTAACTTTAATATTCTGGTCTAATTTAAGGTCATTTTATGTTGAATCTAAGATCTTTAAATAGCTTTTAGAAATGATAATCTGGTTTACTTACCTTCTTGTAACAAACTTTATTGTATGTATTTTGGCTTTTATTGATGATGAACCCTAACAAGAAGTGAGCATTGTAACTCTATTATTTCTTTTCTATGATGTGATTGATTTTCACGTTTGCCACAAAGAAAAGTAAAACGCATGATTGTTTCCACATCAATGTAAAAAGATTAAGAACTTTGTTTGATTCGGAAGCAAATATGAAGCAAATAATAAGGTATTATCAATACAATCTATCGATTGAATAGTAAATCTAATGATTTTTACGTTTTTATACCGATTTTCGCCGCACTATATTACTCCTTTTACTCCTTGTTACCCAACCAGTCAGCTGCAGTTTCTGGGGAAAATTTTAAGCAAAAATGCGCGCGCGTATTACCTTCATGTATGACACACGTATGATGCACGTTTGAACCTTTTTTTTTAATACGCGTGGTTGAATACAGTGCGTGAATTGTTCAAACAATAATGAATTCTTCAGTATTTGATTGGTCAATTAGTATTCCCAGTATACCATTGGTCCATGATAGACACGTGAATTTTGGCCATGAGACATTATTTAAATTTGTTTTTCGGAAATTACCGATTTATATTTAAATAGGTCTAAAGAACCAAAAATATCCTCAACGTTGTATGTATGTATGTATGCCTTAACTATTTATATTTATTTTGCTGCTTCATTTTTGTTTGCTATTCATATTTAGACCTGCAAATGTTGGAAAGAAACAATCAATCAGATTAAATAAAACGTAACAAAATGTTCCATAGGAAGATATTTGTTATTATCCGAATGATTTTGAAAGTGAAGATAATACAGCTTTGCCGAATTATCATACCTGGCCGGCCTCTTTGAAGATTATGTTGACGTATTTGAACAAATTGTTCAATTTTGATAAAATGATGGACACGAATTGCCCTTAGCTGGGTATTAGCTGAATATCAAAGGTGAACCAGCGTGGTGTATGCACACGTTTTCTCGTGTTAACAAACACATTAGTTACCAAATTGATGTAAACAAATTTGAAATATAAGCTACATTTCATGTAAGACCATTTTCTTCCATATTGCAGAATAATTTTGGCAAGGCTTATCAATCTTAAAAGAATGAGTACATTAAAAACGATACAAAGTTTGAGGAATTGTTGTTCATTATTTTGTTTCATTCAAAGTATCAATAACGATAATTATAAAGGTGCCACAAATTTAATAAACCCAAACTGGTATTAATTTGACTTCATACACTTGCTTTCTTTGCTGTTTGCTATATACTGTAATACAAATTAATGAACATTTCCAATGTATGAAAAACCACTTGGATTTTGTATATTTTATACCACGTTTACTTCAGTGGACTTTGTGTTAAGACCTTTCAACATACATGAAAGTTTAAATTCACAAGGTTTCGAAACAGCATTCTAATAACATCCATTAAGACTTTAAAGGAATATTCCCATGGATTTTCATTTTTTAATATATGATGTAATGGTTTTTTAGAAACAAAGTGATGAAAAAAAACTATGTTAATATCTTATTCCGTTTAGAAGTTACGAAATTTTAAATTATTCTTGAATTTGGACGAAAGTGACTGCTTGGAAACATCTGTGATGTTATAGAGACAATTTTAACAAAACGTCTTTTGTATTTTTTCAAAAATGATTTGGTCCTGATTCTCATTGTAAATGTGATATACACCAAAAAATGTTTTCTAGTAGATTATATATTCCACTCTATCTCTATAACAAACCAAAAAAGCTGTTCAATAATGTAAAAAAGTGTGATTAAATGTATACAAAATACATAAGAACTGTGCTGGAATTGCCTAGATGGATGACGTCACCAAACTGAAGGACATATACATGTACGACTGTATGAGGTGTTTTTAAAAACATTTTAACTTCTTAACGGAATAAGATATTAACATAGTTTTTTCACCTCTTTCTTTCTACAAATTTTCTCCACCATTTATGAAAAAAAGAAAATCCATTGAAATATTCGTTTAAGACTTTAAGAGTATGAATTGTGATATCACATCCAGCCTAAAGTTTTTCATTCATACACGTGAGAGTGCCGGTCTGAATATCTAGATAATAAAAGACGATTCTGGGTTACTATTCTTACTATCGCTTCATGAGTTTTGTTGAACACATTTGACCAGATGTAGCTACCCTTGGTAAGTTATGCATGAACATAAAGTTACGCTGACAGTATTCTAGAATTACATTCTGACCACACCTGGTGAATTAAAGCAAACTGCCAATTATGTAGCTGATGTAGCCTTTAGGATTGGTATGTCAAATAATATTGTTCAGCCCATGTAAGATGTTTTTTTATATTATTATTCTCTTAAAATGTTAGCAAATTTTCTTATGAAATGTATTAATATATATCTTATTGGTGATTATCACCTTGCGGGTCAGGCTACATTTATAAGTTAAAGGGGTTGTTGTGTACTCAAGCAATTCGTAGTATGAAACATTACATCGAACAAATTGGGAAGAAAGAATTCAATAGTTTTCTTACGTTAAGGTTATTTCAAAGTTTTAAGCTCTTATTTGGGTTTAATCGACTGAAGCAACTGGTATTCGTGTCAAACAATCACTACAGTACACATATGATACAATGTACTATAACATAATCTAGCAAATTAGCAATGATAAACCGCCCAAACACATTTTACCGACAATATTATTAGGCTATCGATATTATATAAAACCAGGATTTTAATCAAACAAAATGACGAAGAAAATACTCAAAAATCTTAAGAATATATTTGAAAAAGTTGTAATTTAGAAGTTTCATCACAGTTTTGTTAGCCTCTGCACTACAAGCAGGATTCAATTGTACAAGGCTACTTATTGATTGCTGTTTTTAATTACTTTTTATTGTTTGGATTTCAGATGTATTGGCCTCTGCACTGCAAGCAGGATTCAACTGTACAAGGCTAGCCATTGATTGCTATTTTAATTACTTTTTACTATTTGGATTTCAGTTTTGTTAGCCTCTGCACTGCAAGCACGTTTCAACTGTACAAAGCTAGCCATTGATTGCTATTTTTAATTACTTTTTACTGTTTGGCTTTTAGTTTTGTTAGCCTCTGCACTGCAAGCACAATTCAACTGTACAAGGCTAGCCATTGATTGCTATTTCTAATTACTTTTTTTTGTTTGGATTTCTAAAAGGAGTTTTCAAAAAAGTCACACCAGTTGATACTTATTCAATATAACAAATTTTAGAATGTTGTGTTCATTATTTCATCATCGATCAGTTTATTGATCACTATGGCAAGCTTTATAAAATGGCGCTTTGAATAAGCTGACTACATTCTGAACTTGACTCGAAGATCCGTTTTTACTTTCGTAGTAGCATCCTTTTTGATATTTATTATTTGTTCATTCATTACCTACCTTATAATTATAATTGTGATTTGTCTTTCATGATGATGATAATATTCTTTGATAATGATAATGGATTTCTTTCATTTCATAGATCGTGTACTGTAATTTAATATGAACTAAACGGATTTTGCGGGCTGCATTTCAAAAGAGCGGGAAATAATCTATTACTTTATTTTTCTATAGCATTCCATCCATGCCCTCTTTAGAAACAATGCATTGAAGTACTGCAAGATATCATAATTACCAATATTCTTTAAGATTTCGTTACAGAAACGTACAAACATGACGTGGACTTTAATGTACTTTAAAATTTATATGAATTTGAAATGTGATATTTTGATGAGTATTTAAATTGCAAATTATGTGACAAAGGCAAGATGAAATTAACTTACAAAACTGATCAATTTCAGCTGATAAATGTTTCCAAAGATATTTCCTACAACCCATTTTTCCTTTTAATCGAGTAGGAGAATCATCTTTTTAGAAAACACTAATGGAATATCTTATTGTGACAGTATCACATATAATCACCAATTACATCATATATCAATGGGAAAATGAAGCATGAAGCAAAATTAAAATCGTCGTAAATTACAAATTGTTAATTTGTTTGAAAAATCAAACGTTTCGATGGTTTCAAGTCATTCCTTTCTCGGTGCCCATTACAATTTTCTAAATGATATAAACTATATACCTCTACTAGATCTTGGCGGGAGAGCATATTCTGAATTTCTCGTAACGTCTGTAGGTACTGGACATGCATCTAGATCTTCACATAGGTTCCAGAATGCTTTCAACAGTAAACTTCTTCTAAGAACTCTCTCTACGTTTTCTTCACGTTCGTCTCTGTAATTTATGGCTGTGTCAAAGTCGCTGAGTAAAGCTGCATTGCCATCAACGTCTCTCTCTGTTTAAAACAAAAGAAAAACATTTGTATAACCCTTAAAAAGTAGATGGATTGATATGTGGACATATTCTCCCGAAGGAGCTTTCAATTCTAAAGCGAATAGTAATTATATTATGTCACAAGCATCTGTAGTGTTTGAGCTATGGCTAATCACACTTTGAAGAATTTGTAACGTATGGAAAGTTTGATATATATATATATATATATATATATATATATATATATATATATATATATATATATATATATATATATATATATATATATATATATATATATATATATATATATATATATATATATATATATAGATATATATATATATATATATATATATATATATATATATATATATATATATATATATATATATATATATATATATATACATATATATATATATATATATATATATATATATATATATATATATATATATTAATATATATATATACATATATATATATATATATATATATATATATATATATATATATATATATATATACATATATGTATATATATATATATATATATATATATATATATATATATATATATATGTATATATATATATATGTATATATATTTATATATATATATATATTTATATATATATATATTTATATATATTATATATATATATATATAAACATATATATATATATATATATATATATATATATATATATATATATATATATATATATATATATATATATATATATATATATATATATATATATATATATATATATATTTATATATATATATATATATATATATATATGCAAAAGCTGAAGAGAAAAAGAAGATGGTTCAAATTCTTTCATGTAATTCTTCAAATAGGTATCGACACAGTCCTAACTTTCAGCCTATTAATCAGACTGTTTCATAAATTTGAGTAAAGGGTATGATCAAAATTCAAACCTGTTTTTCCATATTCATCTTCTCCCATTCAATTCGTCGCAGTCTATTATAATAACGCCTTAATTTATCAGAACTGGTCAAATGCCAACCAAGGGGAAATGGTATTTATAGGGAAACCAAAAAAAAGCAAAACAATATTAGACATGACGCTACCAATTTATGCTTCTGGATAAGTGAACTTTCAACAGTTTCCTAATTTTAAAAGAGATACTCAAAATTTGTGATGTATTTAGCCGGCCCTTAACAGTAGGATTGTATAAAGAGAAAGATAGTCACTTTTAAAGAGGATCTTCATGCAGGAATTTGTATTCTCGGTAGAATAGTTTCCATTGTATCATAATGGTTGAGATAATTTGCAATTTAAATCATCAAAATATCATATTTCAAATTCATATCAAATTTAAAGTATAGTATATTAAAGTCCACGTCATGTTTGTACGTTTCTGTAGCGAAAACTGAAAGAATAGTTAAAATTTTGATATCTTGCAGCACTTCAATGCATTGATTTGAAACATTTCAATCATCAGTGTAATAAATAGTCCTTAAAGATAACAATTAATTGATTAATATAATAATAATAATACATTGTGTATTTATTTGCTGGGTGTTGAGTAATGCTTCTTTCTTTTCGAATAAACAAGACACAATCACAGCTCAACACAAGCCATAAATCGTGCACAGAACATCCATCAAGAAATTGTTCAGTAAAAGACAACAGTATTCTCTATTTGAACATTCTTAATACATTTATTAACATAGGCACCTGCGTTGATACATGCCGACATCTGTACATGACGTATTCAAATATAGTTCACATATTTGCCGAGTTATAGATTACAAAGAAAACAATATATTTTGATTCTTTTCTAATAAACATGTTCTTTCGAATACTTTCCAAAATAAGAAAACGTGAGCTATTATTGGAATTTCATTGTTTATATATATCTAAAGCACACATATTAATTCATTGCATACACGCTCTATTCGGTTTTCAAAACAACATAAATCTTGAAATTTACGTTCAATCAAAATGACCACCATAATCAAATTGGCATTCAAATTCGTATTTGTCGAGGATAGTAAACAAATAATCATTCTTCAATTTGTTCCTTATTGAAATTAGTTTCGTGTTATACTGGTAAATCATGTGCACATTAGACGTTAATGGGTAAAGATGTTCGATAACATGTCATTAAAGGCGTTGACGCAAGTCATTTGTCATCCATACCCTTTCTTCAAAGTATTTCTGTGACCTGTTTTTCAATAATAACTTATGATACTGTTATTGACCGGGGTTGATATACTGGCATTTTAGAAGCCAGATTTAAAATAAATTAACTTTCTGTGACTTGCATTGCCGCAAAAGCAGGATTGTTTGGCTTTTTTAGTCCGGTTTGTACACCTGATCGGGAGAACAGTTTTGTTCTAACAATCGGAAGATACTTTACAGAAGTATCCTACAAGTATCCGACGGAACCGCGATGTAAACATCCAATAACAGAGTGCTTTAAAAAACATCCCGAAATCAAACAGTTCCAATGTCTTGAATGTCTTTTAATGATTATTCACTCGTTTGGTAGTTTTTGTGCAAAAATGACTATTACTAAAACGTTGTTGGTTTTACGTTTTACGCAAAGTGTTCTATATATTTCTACAATAGCAAAATACACCAACGTGCATTTCATCAAAATAGATTCCAAATTCAAATATCAACATATTTGTAATATCTAATAGAGAACTTTCAAATATGCCTACTCAATTGTATCTTTTGGATAACATTTTACGCTTTGCGCCAAAACTTGTAAAGTTATGAATGAAACTCATTAGAGTTTTAATAAGATTTTCTTACGTAAGTTTTGAACATCCCATGAAAGGATCCAGGGATGATATTAAAAGTTATGTCTCGACAAAACCACCACAAATGGTTCAAAGTGCATAGTAGTCTCCTATGCCATTGGTAGTAGTGTAAAAACTTGGCTCATAATGAATGTTTTTCTTATTTGCGCATTCCTTTACATATATTACTTAAACAACTCGAACATGAGGCAAACCTTTAACAATGGCTATGTGTGTTGGCATTTATATTAAGTTCAGCTGACATGCGTATTCATTCTGCATTAAACGAAGAATAAAAGTAACACAATAGATGCAATAGGTACTCTTCCTCTTTCAGTCAAGTTATAAGTTATGAACAGATTCTATTTTCAAAATGGATTTCTATTGTCAGAATGGACTGAAATAAAGCCTTCACATTACCAATATACTCCTTTTTTGGTACCTAAAAAAAAACTCTGTACCAAAATAGCTAACAAAATGTTTGTTTGCTATTCTAGTACATAGTTTATTAAGTACCAAAAAAGAAGTATAATGGTAATGCAAATGCTTTATTCCAGTCCATTCTCAATGAAACATTTTGAAAATAGAATCCTATAACTTGACTGAAAGAGAAAGAAACCTATTGCATCCATTCTGACAATAGAAATCCATTTTGAAAATAGAATCTGTTCATATCCTATAACTTGACTGAAAGAGAAAGAAACCTATTGCATCCATTGTGAAATAGAAATCCACTTGACTGAAAGAGAAAGAAACCTATTGCATTTTGACAAAAAATCCATTTTGAAAATAGAATCTGTTTATTGCATCTATTGTGAAATAGAAATCCATTTTTAAAAAAAAAAGCTGTTTATGTCTGATTTTACTGGAATTACTGGAATCACATCGCATCCTCACATTTCTTGAAAATTCATTGTGAATTTTTATAAAGAAGTTAATTAATATTCAAAACTTACTGAGATGGGAGAAACATATACTTGATAGGAACATGCTTTATCTATCTCATTATGTACCTAATACATTATAATAAAATGTAGCAATATGTTTTAATGTAATACGCAAAACGATAACGATGGTGTATTTTCGCATTAAATCTGTTACCAACTCTTTCTGTCTGTTATTCTATAAATCACATGTTTACTTGAAGCGTTGTTCTATAACTATGAATAATGTTATTTTGAATATAGCGTCCTTCCTTTTGTTATAATTACTTTACTATCTTCATTTAACTCCCTAGCGCTTAGAAATTCTAGAAAAATATATATTGAAATATGATCTCTAATTTGATTAATTCCGCTATGATATTATCAGCCGATGAAAGATGATTACAATTAAATTGTCGAATTCAAGTTAACACCTCAAAAGATTTTTAATATTTCTATTCCAAATTTCCGTGACAGAAGGAAATCATTAATTCGGTTGTTGTGAATTATCCTCCTTATGCACATGCGTAAAGCAGATCATATAAAGAATAGAGCATTATGCCGTCAAATTCATGAAGATTGTTGACCAGTCTCTTTCGATGACAAAATGGTGGACCTCGGGACTCGTCTATAGAAATGTATTTTCGACGTCATCAGCGTAGAGTGCATATAATCATTACAGCACCAGTCATTGTATAGCAAAAATAGTGTTTTTGTATATAAATAAGTGTTTTGGTATATGAATAGTACAAACAGCATTTCGCCTGCGTGTGACAACTGTTTTTGTATCAAACCGTTTCTGAAATTAATTGTATTAGTTCCTTGCGCTAAATGAATTGTATATCTGCTATTGTTATTTTATTACTTATTATTTTGGACTACTTTTAAGTTGTCAGATTGCAGCTCTTTGTGTAAATATTTGTAATTTGTGTACATTAGGCGTGCAACATACGTATCACTACCGAGAACCAATACGTCCATAGAAGGACGCTTTTCAAGCGCGTGTGAGTTAACTTGGACTACGAATTTCAATCAGTCACAGTACGTGGTAAAGCAAACCGCGCAAATGGTTGGATGGCTGGAAATGACGTCATCTGATTGAAAAAGCCTCTCTTATCAGCTTGATGGTGATGTTGTATTGTTACCGATTGCTTTATTCCAAAATGCAAAGACTGCCACTTAAACATCTAGGTAAGAAAAATTCACGACTGGATAACCTCGGGTAAATGGAGCGTTAAATCGCATGTTACTGTTATTAGGTTATACATCAAAGAAGAGTTTTAAAGACGCATGCTTGTCTTCGTTAAATCTTTAAGGAGTCAAACCGTCGTAAATTAAAGTGCAAATTTGACGCTTCCGTAGAAGATTTATCTTATGTTACGTTGTTTGCATCCTGTAATCAACACATTCGCTCAACTTGTAGACACCTTTTTTCATTACTGAAACTGTCGATTGGGGTTCAAGTTGCTTAAAGCTATTCGATAACTTAAAACCTGCTGTTGAATGATTGAGAAGCTCAATATCCATAAGCCCTGGGAGAAGGGTGTGAGCAAAAGGTATGAGCTCATTAACTCTGTTTATGAACATATTTATATTTGAAAACAAGGATGAACAAGAGATGCAATGTTTCCAATAAACTGCTAAAAGTTCTAAAGTAGAATTGCTATAGTTATTAAGTGTGATTAAGGAATAAGTAAAATCACCTTCTTTGGTAGATTTAATATTCACATAATCTGATTGTCACGGGATAATGTACCACGTAACTAAGGGGTGCGTTCCCTCTCGTCCAATCACATTGCAGAAAAAAAACGTAAAAGTGCATTAATTACTGATAATCAAACATGTCTTTTCAATTTATTGATAATTCATTGGTTGAAGAGCTCTTCATTTTGTAAACCAATGTATTTTAATTCTCTGCCACCAAAGTTTGATATAAACCAAACCTGGCTGAAGACCAAACTGAACAGAATAACAAAACATCTTGGGATATTTATGACCATATCTTATAAACTAATATACTGAAGTCAATCCGCTTTCTAAAATATAGTTGTTTATTTAGATACGCAACGTTTTCCTAAGTGACAAAATCTCCTTATAATTGCGTAATTGAAACTTTTCCGGGAAATTCCGAAACTTTTAAAAAGAAACAATACCTTTCACGGAACAGTTTTAAGATAACTCTTCTGTGGGTTGGGTTATTAATTACTTATCCCTGTAATTCCCATTTTGTATAAAGCCTAAAATACAACTAATATAGATTGTAAATCTCTGTGCAAAAACTAAGTCAAGAATGTTCCTAATTAATTTGATCTAAAAGTCTATTGCGCTGTTCATGACACTTGACTGAAAGATATATCATTAATTAGCATACCATTAATCGTGATAAATATGCGTTATAATTGTTGTAGGTCCATCATCTACAAGCACATCCCTTTCAAAAGAGCTGGTCGTGAACGTAGACTTTAGAATAAAGACACCATATTAGCAAGGTCCAAATAAAGACTGACTATAAAGATCGCAAATACATTTCTTTCAATTCCATTGCCATTTTACAATAATTGAATTTTAGTTTGGCCAAATGAACAAAGTGTTTTGGCACTTGAAAAGCAAATACAATTTAACTCCCGATAGTGTTCCTATTTCCTCAGATTTAATCCACTTCCTTCCCTGTCCTCCAGCTTTATCAGGTCTACACAGGACTACACAATTACAAACGAATATAAATGATATTATTGTTTTAACGCATTCAAATACGATATTCCAGGAGTTTGATATTATATCATAATGTAAGCATCTGGAACCTGACAACACAGGGTTTTTTTACGTTTTTCTATAATGGTGGTGCCCAACACATATTGTAATTATGACTTTAAATATAATCCCCACCATGTTTAGTTTTGACTTCTTTCTGATTCCTACATCTAAAAATCATTCGTGCAGTATTAATTTTCATATTTTCTAAATATGTCAAAATCATTAGTTTGATTTACAAATGTTTGTAATTATTCTAACCTTGCAAGTTAGTGGATCATAGATGGCAGATGTACTCAGTAATACCAGATTGGTCGCGGCTTGAGAGCCACAACCAAAAAGAGGTGTATAAATAAACCATTTTTGGTAGATCAGAGTGACCTGCAACCGAATCAAATCTGTTTCTAGCCGTGATTTTCGGCAACATCACACACTATATGTACACTCTATTAGGCATTTATTCTTTTGCCTCTTTTTAAGAGAATAAATTATAAGAATGTTTAGGATCATCTCACTTGTTTGTTTCTTAGCGAACAATTCGACACTTTAAACAACGCAAATCACTCGATTGCAATGGAAACGTATTGATTGAAAAATCCCCTCCCCCTTCCCACATTTGATGATCATAAGGATTCCCCCACTTCCTGGCATGTTTATGTTGTTTGCTCGATTCCCATTTACTTCCTTGACATTTTATTTTATACGAAATATTAGCATTACTTGAATTACAGACGAATGAATTTGACATATAAGAATACAATAATTGGAAAACGTTAACGCGAGGCACCGCAACGCTTTTGAGGCGATGCTTGGATGTAGTGAACAGCAACTGCAATCACAAAACAAATCCGTCAAAGTAGAACAAAACACTTTACTTCCGGTATTTATTTGATTATTTTCTATCTCCATTTTACTTATTGGACGAGGACAATATTACTTGGCCATCTGTCCCTTCTTTCAAAAAAAATATGTAACGCTGTTTTAAACATTTGCTACTTCAAGAAGAAACTGTAACTTCAGGTGGAAGAGATTACAGCCCATCGCTCTCTATGATGTCATATTTTGGTAGATATAGATAAGATAAGATAACACACCAAGAGACTTGAAGGTAATTTCGTTTAACCCATACTGCATTCGAGCATAATCTCAGTAATTCCCATGTGAAATACTTTACCTTTTACGTCCGTGCCTTTGCATCTTTAATTTATATCGTGTCCCTGGGTGAAACAAGAACGCAAATTTACCCGAATTTGCGCCTTTAACTGGTGTAATCACTTATAGATGTTCACAATACCTCATTCTGACTTTGGGAAGCTTTGATATGCACATTTAACATCAAAAACTATATTTAGAATTAGAATTTAGCGTAGTTTACCTCAAATTAAAACAAAACACGAAACTTCCCCAAATCCATCAGGGAGATCATGGTGGGATCATATTCATAACTGAGATCATTTTCGCTGTAAGCTTACATATTATTTTAACATTAGCCAAGTATCAAGTAGAGAGTACTCTAACATATGATAACCATATGTGTGGTATACAAGAAGTAGAAATTCCCATGTTCAAACATACGGAAATTAGAAACATAGGCCTAATGATGAAAATGGTAACTTCTACTTTAGATAACTATTAGAAGATATAGAATTTTAAAGATTGCAAAAGGGTGTTTAAAACTTGCTGTTGCAGTAATTATTTAAGGTCTCTTCCTAAACTATCATAAATATTTCTTTATATAAAGATGTAGCATAACATATATGAACTTAGTTTGCCCGTCTGTTCGTGCACCCTATAGTTTTTCATACAAAATGATAGCATGTTTTGATGTAATGTTAAAGAACTTGACTTAATGTGATGTCACATTGAACTAGCTGTTACCATCCGTTTGCACACAATTCTCACGTTGAATTTGAAAAAAATCCTTTGTTATAAATAAATATCAAGACGACAATATTCGTCAATATTCGACAGAAACGTACCAAGGTGTGGTATAAATATCAACACGACAAATTTGTCTAACTTTTGTAATAACTTTCCAAGCCTCTCGCAAACATGAACAACTCCAAAATATGAAGTCTGCAAGAATTCGACAGAAACGTACCAAGGTGTGCCACAAAATTTACCTGAAGTTATAAAGAAGGCAAAGAGATATTTTACGCAACAAAAAACTAATATGGAGTAGAGCGAAATGTAGCTATTGCTAAAATAATGAAAAGTCTGACACTTTTTGCCGATATAGATCATACAGATTTTAAATTGAGTAACTGTTAATTACAAAACGTGTGCTTTCTCGTGTAAAAATACCACTATCTGGCATGTGTTTTGTTTTCACTATACCTGCGCTTCTGTGTTACTCTTCCTTAAAGTAGGTCATAGTAGGACTGGTGTGAAGTAAGTAAGAATATATTGACCAACCAAAACTTGCTAAACATGCCACACTGACTTCTATTCTTTAATTTGTGACACCAATAGCAACAAAATCACAATTTGAAAACTGGCTAAAAGCATAATTTACACCTTCATACACGATGCACATATAGGAATTCACATATTATGTTTGACAGTCGCAATGAATGGAGTGTGAAAGATAGTAAATCAAGCTTTAAATTTATGATGTAAATAGGATATCTTTTATTAGCTTCCTTAGCCGCCAAATCGCCATAACTGCTTAAATAAACTTTCAAATTGGTGTGGGATGAAACAGGGCATGTATTCTCTAAGAGGAAATAACTGACCTTTTGCAGGGTGTCAGGAAAAAGAAAAATCCACGGTTTATGCGTAAACTTTATAATTAACTTCTCATTTATATTCCTTGTCAGTTGTTTAACTGAAAATTTTCTACTTACTACCTATTAAAATAATTTCATAATTTGAGGGTAAGAACACAAAATCCATATTTGACTTTTATTGTGTTCTTCGATGTTACATTGTAAAAACATTTTGAGGTGCAATCAAATTTTCTGTTTAATTCATGAATTGGTCATTTTATAAAAGACAGTTTTCCAGACTATGATTAAATATTTACTCGATCAAATCGAGGGAAAATGAGATATTTACATAAATGGAAAATACTAAGATTATTGGACTATCTTTCAAATAATAAGCAAATACATAATTGCTCATAAAAATAAAATAAAAACTTCTTGAATCGTCTTTGTATTTGATCGACGCTGAAACAGCAAAATGTAAGCAATGAAAAGGAATGCGATATCAGAATATATCTTACAAAGAAAGGGTAGGCAAACCATTCTGCTGACCTCTCAAACTTACCCACCTTCCCTTAAGCTACACTTCAGTTCTGCATAATTCTCACCTCTAATTGTCTAATCAAATCGAACCGATGAAAAGAGTCCTTCTAATTTATAAACAAACACAGTTCAAGACTTCCAGAAGCTGGAACTCTTTCGCATTACTTCATTCATATATAATTACCAATTCCTCAGCCACATATTTTGCCGTCCAAAATTAAAATGTTGTGAAGATATATGTCCTTTAAGCTGTTTGAGATTATGCCTTAAGATCGACGGTTGAGAAAGGTATTGCTCAATTCCCAAAAGACTTTAGCGTCATACAAAAATGTTTGAGGTACTTTATCAGTACCCAACTGCCCGAGTACATGTGCAAAATCTGTCAAGCTGTGATATTGGGCTACATAACCTTCTTAATCCATAGAATGTTTTGTGTTCTGTCATAAACGGAAACTAGATGAACTTAACCTATTTCAGACAACGTTTAATAGTCTACCTTTTAGATTTGAATTGCACTGAGTTGGAAAAGTATGGTGTATAATTCGATCCGTAAAGTAGCCGACTCTTAGCGTCGGAGAGGCAAAAAGTAATCGAGACGATTTTGTAATATTTACTACAATTGATCAATAACGTCAGCTGAATTAAAGAATTTGAAAAACGTTAATCCAATTTCAACCTCAAACCCCATCTGCCTACTGTAAAAACACCACTTCTCCTTGACCAAAGTAAAGTTTTGAGGATAAAATGTTTATAGTTATGTAATGAGAAAACCCGTGAAATAAATGAACAAGAAAAGATTCACAGTAGAGATGATATTTCATACGTTGAAGGCTTGTAGAGTTATAAATGTTTTAGTCCTTTGACTATTCCAAAATAATCAAATATCCAAGATACATACTTAAAACTCTTAGCCTCTTTAAGTTACCCAGAATGCAGTTTTTATAATCAAACTTCACCAAACAAAATAAACGGTGCGACAATTTAAAACTTTCTTTATTCAAATTTGTTATTTGGGTCTCCTCTTGGTCTTTACGAGCGCATATTGGAATTTTACCAATGGATTCTTGTTTCCGCTTGGGTAAGATTTATTCTTATCAGAAGCGGATTTAAGAAAGTACCGAGACATTTACTTTACTTTTTTCAAGCCACTCATAAACATTACAAAAGTTATGTTTTTGTTATTGTCGCTTTTAATCTGTATTCTGACAACCCACGATCGTTTTTCACTCTTCATTTTCTTTGTCAGACATCTTTGGATGCGATTACAACCCAAGGTTACCAAACGTCTACCGAAAGAAATCTCAAGTTTAGCGAAAATACCTTGATGACCCTCTTTTATATTGACAATGAATAGTCTTTTCCAATCTTAATTATTAAGGTTGATCTGAGGCTTCATTGAACTGTTGAAACAGTCAAAGTCAAAGTATTATAAAAAAAAAAGTAGCTCATAAAATAAATAACCGGTTTGGCCACTCGTTTCACTACGGGGACATAATTTTATGAAGTGTTTTGAATACAAAACGTCACATTACTACACAGATTAAGGGGAGCAAAGAAGGATATATAGCCAGACACTTCTCGTTTTCACTGTATGATACTTATCACGGTATCTCGCTGGCCAATTTCGGTCAAGTTTATTACCTTTTATTACCATTTTGTGAAACACAAATGCTTCGCTTTTGACGTCAAAAATGTTTATTTTGTAAATAATGTTTATAACCTTTCAATCGCTGAATAGACACTTATATCATTTGCATGGAATTTTACAATTATTAATAGTATGAAGCTTTTAGATGGATACAGTGAAGTCCCTTTTGCACATTCTACATGGAATGCCTGAGGTGTAGCTAAAATTTATTTTCGGGAGGCATATTTGGACTGAAATACTTTAGGGACGTGATCTTTGGGGAATCTAAGGATGTGATATCACAATTAGTCTGATTTCAGCCGTTTATACAATAAACTGATATACAGAACATTAAACGTAGACATCTACGTAATTAGATTTTTGAATGCTTCCTTCACCATTCTTAGGTTTTTTGAAGTTCTCTTTCGTATAAGATGACTTGCTTGAGCACTGAACTAATCCTCTAACGATTCCAGTTTGTAATCCGATTTTTCCCTGCACAAATTTTACAAATCTCTAGCTTTTAGTAAATTTTCCTCTCTTTGTTTTATTTCCAAACTGAAGGTAATTTTAACAAGAATTCCATATCCGTCTACACAGTAAAAGTATATAAAGGAGACGAGTAATTCTTGAAATAAAGGTTTGTCCTAGACTAGGCAGATCAGAGTTGCCGAAATCTGTCTTTGTAAATTGTTTCAAGCAAAACAATATACTATTTAAAATAAACCAGCCTAAATTTGAGGATATTATATTATGGAATAATTTTATCCTATTGGGAATTCGATATGTTTTTTGTGAAAAGTCCAACAACCCATTGCCGCTTATGTAAGAATATAGCAATTGCACCAAAGCGTAGGGAACAACTGCACTTAAAATTTTAAAGGCATTTAATTAGGTTACGTTCTTGGTATACACATTCATTGCAAGGCAGCTTTCTTAAAACACTACATCAAGAAATCATCATTTTGATGACATTTGATCTAAACGTCACTTGGTGACTTATGATTATTCATCGGTGTTAAATAAGGACAAGACCGTGAAGAATTTCTGATTGCAAAAGTAGCTTCATTTAAATTTTGGTGTTGTCAGTTATTGTGATAAGATATAGGCTGAATAGAAATGATGGTTGAAATCGAAAGTGATATTTTTGCTATCTTGAGGCAAAAATCTCCTTCTCATGCATGATACTTTTTCTTTAAACAATATGGAGTTCAAATGAAAGGAGAGATAAATACTACTTAAAGACTATATTCTTTGGAGCGATTAGTAGCCAATACAATTGTGTAATTGCAGACGTGTATCTACTGTCAAATTTTCATTTCAAAAAAAGAAAATGCTCTGCGCTAAATGTCGATGGTTTCAGAAATAACAGATCTTTAAAAAGATTTCGTTCCTCTGCCAGTCTGTGACGCCAATAAGAGGCCATATATAACGATAATAAATGACAGAACCTTTTTCAATACCGTCTCTACGTCAAAAAATATTTTAGGGCAGCTCACATCAGACCAGAACTGTGTCTTTTTTGGCAAAACAAGCTGTATTAGAACTCTACATTATTATGATGTTACATCATTTAGACATTCAAAGTTTTCATTTTTCGACAAAATCTTATTCGTGGTTTGATTTTACCAATGTTTCATCCTTTTCTGTTTACATACGTGATTTATAAAAAGAGAATCAAATTAAATTTGATTCTATCTCGACAGAGACATTTTAATGAATGGTATAAAGCCCATATTTTTTTTTCAATCCGGTTTTTATTCGAAAATGATACATTTGTAAAATAATGTTAAGGTAATTCTTAAACAACAGCTTTAACTAGTGTCTTATTTATAAGTTTAATGAAAATGTATTATGCAGTTCTTACGTAAAAGGCCTCCCGTAATCAGATTTGACTGAATTTCTGTTTCCTGACTTTACAAATCATAAATCTCATCTTCTATTTAAATTGCGCCATCCACATATCAAACGCCATGGTTTAATGTAATGCGATACATTTAGTGACGAAACGTGTCATTTTACATGAAATAAAACATAAAAGCAACTAAATATGGTAAGCTGTTAAAGAACCTATTCCGTTAAAGAAAGTTTTTCGTTCAGCAAATATCCAAGTTTACAAATCATAAATCTCATCTTCTATTTAAATTGCGCCATCCACATATCAAACGCCATGGTTTAATGTAATGCGATACATTTAGTGACGAAACGTGTCATTTTACATGAAATAAAACATAAAAGCAACTAAATATGGTAAGCTGTTAAAGAACCTATTCCGTTAAAGAAAGTTTTTCGTTCAGCAAATATCCAAGTTCTGTCAGATGACCGGGCTTTTATAGACCTTTTCACAACGACTTTTGTCGAACGTGATTACTTTAATTCTTGGACTAATCAACTAGCTATGGTTTTTTTTCTTTTGTTTCCTAACCAATTAGTTGCAGCTTTGAGGGGAAATTGTAAGCAGCAATACGCACGCGTATTACCTTCATGTATAACGCACGTATGATACGTGCATTTGAATACATTTTTTCATAAACTTGGTTCCAAAAAAAAGCCACACCCACCAGAACAACGCGGTAATTCAGTGGGCAAGCAAACCTTAAATCCGCAACTATGCATGACCAATGCATTGACATTTAGATGATCATGTGGCTGGCCTACTGCAAGTTTTGATCCATTTATGGCACTTCTCTGGATCTTTAGAGTTTTTTGTCGTGGACTTCAGGTCGCGACAGGACTAGTATTGTAAACTGCATGCTCAAAATCCGCCATTATACTCAATAAAGAGAATATGGACTTCTATTTATTGAAGGTTGTATTTTAATGGTTACTATGCTACAATCAATTTCAGCATTGCTAATTATAGAAATTTATGACGTCGTTTTTATTCGCAAAAGTCATGTAGATTGACAGCGTTCAGGAATGTTACATGTTCCTGTTACATTCCAATATTTTAGTAGTCAGGTCCAAAAAGTGATATGAAGAATGGTATTATTCAGACATTTTTACTGTCTCAGCAACATAATATAAAATATTTATTACACAAAAATATTTTTTGAAGAGTCACAAAAAGATAGTAAAGCAGAGTAATATTATTTGAAATTTGAAATGAACGAAGCTAGTCTCGTCGGTTGTAGTGAGATAAACACCTCACTCAGTAGGCACTACATGCAAGGCAATACTTGCATTACTTGTATAGCACCCATGTAGTGGTTATAGCGTATAATACGGTCAGAATCTTGACTACTTTGGATGCGGTTCTGAAACTTAAAGAGCTAAGCTAACAGATTAAGAAATTGTTAGCGTCCATCACGTACACACAATGACAATTTCTAAAATTGTTGGAAATTTTGTTCGATTTTGGCAATACTTCCTGAGAATTTCTCGAATTGACAGTGCTTTACTGAAAGTGAAGAATTTTCCTGGAAATTATAGAAAATTTCATGAAAATTGACGAAGATTTTGTTAAAATTCATGAAAATTTCGCAGTTGTTGAAGAATGTTTTTTTTTTAGGGGAAGGGGCAATAGTTTTTTTTAGGGGTGAAAAGCCCCGCCTCCTTAAAACACGCTTCTGCTTTCTTCATTACTGTTCATACACAAAAAAACTGCCACGATAGCCTTTTTTTAAAGGGTGTTCTTGGAAGTAAAACGAATAAACAAAATTCTGTTTGCTAACTGTTCGGTGTAACGGCAATCAGTTTTACAAAGCCCGTAGCAGACCCGTAGGTGCAATTTTTGTTCACCATCTTGTCGCCACTTAATCTGTGTGTGCAGAAATTTGTTTCTGGGCAGTATACTGCATTGACTGCTTGAGCGCGCGCCGCTGGGAGATGTACTGTACCAGTACTGCGTAAGATTTTTGCCCTACTTGGTTACGCAGATTTTGTTGCAGGGCAAATTGGTGCGGTTATTGCTTGAAAAAGCTGTCATCGTCTGACTTAGAGAAGAGTATTGTGCAGACGGCTAAGACTCCCCAAGTATATGAATTATTTTTGGTTAATACGATTCCCCCAGCATACGATTGGTACATTATGGACACGTAAATTTCAGCCATGTGACATTATCTAAATTGATTTTCCAGAAATTTCCGATTCAGATTGAAAAAGGTCCATAGCTTTTTAGTTCAAGATTTAGCTCTACACTTTTGATAGCAAAATAAGTCCAACAAAGAATATAAAATGCATTATTTTGAACATAAAGTGACAAAATATTCTTCATGGTGAGCGTGATATCAATCATACAACCTTGACGCAGAAATCTTATTTGCTCAAAAACGTACTCTTGACGTACTTAGCTGAAACATTTATAATGAATAATGTTGTAAATTGAAGCAGATAATTATGTAGCTATTAGTTTAACAAGCACGGAACAAGGCCAGAGAGAAAAAAATAATTCAATTATCCCTTAAACCGTCACATAAATCCATCGTATTTTAATGTGTTGTGATAAATGAGTTTTAAGAACAATTTGGTATCATGTTAAATGACGTACATAAATAATTTATCACTTTATATGCACAATTGTTTTGTGTTTATTTTGGGAGTCTTAAACATTATTGAGTTACAAAGTAAATATTGTACTGCAATGTAAGTGAAGGCCTTTCGTTTCAAGTTACCTCGCATGATGCATGCGTAAATTTAATTGTAGAAAAATAATTGTGTATTTAATTGATCGGAAAGCCTTTAAAAACTCACCCGATGTCTAAATGAATACATAATTTCGTATTTTTAGAAATGAACTAGTTCACTAAACAGCCCACTTCGTACTCCTGACCAAGAGGATAAATCTCATCTAAATAGTAGAGCAAGCATGGATGTATCCCACAATGCATGTTACCAATTTCATTTTTTTTCCCTTTGCAATCATATAAATCTATAGTTCAGGAAGCTATACAACTGCACATTTTTCACATTTGGAAATGAATTGATGAACTTTATTGATGAAAATGTCTTTCCACTGTACATTTTGATTTTTCATTGTTTTTTATGTTATCATTAATTATTACCTCTATAAAGGTTAGCATAATTCCCCCTGTTTCACCAATAGCCCTTTCTACCAGTGTTAAAATGGTGTAGATGATGTAAAGTGATTTTTTTTAGTCAAACGTTTTCCTATAGAAAAGACTTCGACATGAAAGAAAGTTGAAGTTGAAACTGATATGATCTTTTGCATTTAAAGTGGATTTTATCGCTCCATCTTAGCACCGAACTTCAAGCTTCGTTCCAAGACTGGTTGCGATGGTAACTGAAATTCGTCAAAACATACATCTTTTGTGCTTAACTTGGTAGTTACGTGGGAAATTGAGGTGGAGGTGCCGTGTGGTTTCTTAAGCGTTTGTTTAATTGATTTTAACACGTTGGTGTTTGTAAATGAAAATATATTGATTTTGAATATTACTTTGACTTATTTATAAATTGCGCGTCATTGTACTGTCTAGTCTTGATATCCATTAAATGACTTGTTGACAGACACGACCATAAAACACTATGTATGTTATTAAGAAACAGTGTGCCATTGCCGGCTAGACTTTGTTGTTCGAAAAGCTCCTTGAACACAAAGAAATTTAATACATCCCAAATACTCATTAGCGGAAGTTTATTCGAAGGAATAGAAGAGTTTAAAAGGTTCTGCCCTATTATCCTTACAATGACGGTAAATTTCTTCTAGAAATATCAGTATAAACTTCCTTGATCAGCGTTATTAACATTCGCCCCTTGTTTTACCGAGTAAAATCAAATTTAAGTATGTTTCAAAACTGTTTTGTCTATCATAATCTTGTGGCGCGATTGTTGACCATACGAACACCTTGACAACTGAGAATTTAGAATATTCAGAACAGAGGCAACAAGCTGTTGGAATTATGGAAATATTTATGGTATGTGGAAATAATGAGGCAAGCAATATAGCTAAACTGTTGGGAAATCTATGTCAAACGTTCTAAATGATTTAATTGCATTCTTTTTATTTCCAGATTTTGATCATATTTATTATTTTAGTTTTTGGCAAATTTGATAGATGATCCTTTTGACAATTTCTTTAAGGTATCAACGGATGTTCCCAAATAGTCTGTTTACCCATACTATGCTCCGGTCAATATCTAATTGAAAGATTGGTGTTGATAAAGAAACTCATAAGTTTTTCTAATTAATGTTGTCATCCCATTTATGCATCAAAATTTGCGCATATGAGGAAAAAAAACTTTGATCCGTCAGCAACTAAACGTGCTATTTTCACAATATTACATGTTGTTCTCCCTACATTTAAATGTTCATTGGTGAATCAATACAAAAATGTGTTGAACTATTTTCAAACAATTATCAATCTCCTTGAAAATAGATGACCTCATCTATGACCTCATCATGGGTCACATGTGGTGCATTTTTTTTTTTATGAACCTAAACTTTTAGTGTTTACGTCATAGAATTTTACCTTCACATCACGTTATTAAATTCCCACCACTCTCCGATAGAAATTACATTTATTTGTGTATTGTGCTATTCTTTTAAAACATTCGAATAAAAGTGATCAGTTGCGTGAAATACATGGCATTATCACGAAACGTGAGTCTCACATACAGTTATATTTCAATGCATTTATTTCAGTCAAGCCCAAGTGGGAGGTACATTATTTCGCAATAAATTACCACAATGCAACTCTAAATATTTAAAGATAGATCGCTGTCCATAAAAGTTATCATCGTTTTTGAGAAGAGATTTTTAATTTCGGATATAACTCTTTGAGGTTCTGAGTTGTGGCATTGCAAAGTTTGATGAAGAATTGTCAAGAAAAAACAGTTTAACATTTTTCTTTGGTGAACAGCACAAAATCTATATGAGGTATTACCTTTAATCTAAGTCGCTGAGCTTGAAAACACTATTCTTTAAAAGGATTTACGAACAAAGCAAGTTCACCCGATAACACATCAATCAAACCTTCAGCCAGAAATTAAAAAAAGCCGTAATATGATACATTTTTAAGTACTTTCGTGGTTTTTATTATGTTTTACAGCAATGTAGCTAATATTGTCTTTAGGTCTACACGTCAATAACCTTTAAAATTTCCCTATGTAAAGTTGAATGATATGAGAATATCAACGTGGGTGATGATAAATTTCACTGAGAATTTCCATGTTTTTCTCTATTATTTAACATTTTCTGAAACACGTTCTCGATCCAGATATATTCGCAATGAATACCCATAATGCAGCTTTCCATAAAACCTTTAAATATAAAAGTTAAGGGTGTTAGAACTTTCAAGATTGCGGATGATACATTTCAACAAAGTTTTCATATTTTATTTTCTCAATTTATTATTTATTACAATTTCATTTTGCTAATTACTTTCTGAATTACATTTCAGATTATTCGCATGTTGGAATTTCACCAACACATTTTAAAGAAATCAATTAAAGTACAATTAATTTCTTGAGATTTGTCTTTAAATAATCCTTGCCATTTTCTTGAAATCAGAAGAAAACAAAGTCAAAGACATTTTGGATGGTTGCATCAAACATTCCTTAGTACCAATTTTCATGAAAGCATAACCAAACCGTTTTCAACACCTGTAACGTAAGACGAGGGATTCAACAGCGATCACTGCGCAAGCTGTGTACTTTTGCGATTAGGCACGTCCACCAGGCTATGTGTGAAAGGCCACAATCTGTTATTTACTTAGTGTCTCTTACATTCACGTCGATCGCAAAACGTTAACTCTTTCTAGCTAATCCTTCTTTTTTTTTTGTATTTGTGTGATGTGTATTAGAGAGCTAAAGAAAAAAGGGATTAGTTAGAAAGAGTTAACAGTCTGCAATCGACGTTAATGTTACATCCCCCTTATAAAAAACACAAAAAACTACAAAAAAAACAGGCAATGCCCGCCTATACAAACATACCAGAAAATATACCCATCTAACATCGGTAAGAATAGAAAACCCCTATCAGAGCCAAGCACTAGCATTTTAACAGCGTACAACCACACACCAATTCACTGCATTGGTATAGTCAAAATCAACAGTAGCTACAAGGACCAGCTGGTTGAGACAACCTATTTTGTCGTGGATGTAGAGGGACCATCCATACTTGAATTGAAGTTGTTTACAAACCTTGGATTTTTCACATTTCACTGTCCGATCAAAATGATCAATTACTCAAGCAACAGCATCGAAGACCTGAAAAAGGTCTATCCTGATTAGTTTGATCGGATTGGTGAGTTCCAGACAACACACAAACTTGTATTTGACCCAAACGTACCAAGCCACCTCAACCTACCAAGGAAAACACCAATCGCATTGAGACAGAAAATCAAAGATGAACTTGAAAACATGGAAAAACAAAATGTCATAAAGCGCATCAAGTAACCAACAAAATGGGTCACCTCCCTGACTACGTGACTAAGAAAGACAACAGCATTTGGGTATGTCTAGACCCTAGACACCTCGACAAGGCACTAAACCGTCTAGTGCACAAAACCCCTAACACTGGACCAGCTGAACCATAAGTTCTCAGGAGCAAAGTACTTTTCCAAACTTGACGCAAAAGCAAGCTATTATTGGTCGGTGAAACTAAACAAGAGCAGCCAAAAGTTGACTACATCCCAAACACCACTTGTCAGATATTGTTTTCAAAGATTCCATTTGGATTTTTGGTAAGTCAGGATATTTTCCAATTATAATTGGACCGCATCTTGGAGAAATGCCCCGGTGCGTGCGGAATAGCTGATGACGTAGCCATATTTGGAGCGACAGAAGAAGGGCATGATAAGAACCTCAAGCAATTCATGGATCAAGCAAACAGCACGATCTTGTACTTAACTCGTTAAAGTGTGTAATCAAAACTGACAGCGTATCATTCTTTGGCAATCTCTACACAGCCAAAGGAATTCGACCCGATCCTGCCAAGGTGAAGGACATCCAAACAGCGAAGCCACCAACTACCAAAACGGAATTACAATAGTTTCTAGGCTTGATGACGCACTTGTCATGCTTCATCAAGAACTTCAGTGCTAAGTCTTCAACACCCAGAGTCTTACCAAAAAAGGATTCAGAATATATATGGGAAGCACACCATCAATCAGCGTTCGAACAACTAAATGAAAAAATCTCCAACCTACGCTTGCTCACATACTATGACCTGCACACATACAATGTGACGCCAGCTTGACAGGCCTTGCGGCAGCTCTTTTACAACAAGACGCTAACAGAAGACTTCAACCAGTAGTTTATTCAAGCAAAAGCCTTACTCCAACCGAGCAACGGTATGCTTGCATTGAGAGGGAACTATTATCAGTTGTTTTCGGGTGTCAGCGTTTCCATACTTGCCTGTAAGGACGCAGTTTCCATGTCATCACTAACCACAAACCACTTCTTATTATCACACAGAAGCCACGTATCTCTGCCCCGCCCCGTTTGCAACAAATGCTTGTGAAGTTACAGGGCTACAACTTTGATATCCAACACCAGCCAGGTGCAGAAAATCAGCTCGCTGACTACCTCTCAAGATTCCCAAACCCGGACAACCACAATACAATCGATCTAGATATACGTGTTTACCTGGTACGCTTCTCATATGAGAAAATCGACAAATTTCAACTAGCAGCTCGCAATGATGGCACATTAAGCCATCTGATGGAAATCATCATAAGAGGATGGCCAGATTATATAACAAATCTTCCGACTGAAATCAGGCCTTTTTGGTCCTTTCGAGATGAACTGTCAGTTGGCAACGGCATTATCTTGGAGGGAAGCCGAGTTGTCACACCAAAAAACATGCAGCAAAACATCCTCAAGCAACTTCACACTCCTCATCTTGGAGATGAGGAAACAAAGCTACTAGAAATAGGAACTGTCTACTGGCCTATCAACAAGGATATAAATCTAATGGTTCAATCATGCTCCGTATACCAGCAAGATCAACCATCCCAATAAGAAGAAGCGCTCATGCAGCATAACATACTCACAAAACCATGGAGTGTAATAGGAACAGACCTATTTGAATTTGACAATCACCAATGGCTAATAATTGCAGACTACTACAGCAAATATCCCATCATTCGCAAGATGCCAGACTCCTGTTCCAGTCGCGCTGTAATTATCGCGCTCAAGCAAGTCTTTAGTGAACATGGGATTGTTGACAAAATCGTGAGTGACAACGGCCCACAATTTGCTAGCGAGCATTTCAAGGAGTTCGCAAACTCGTGTTTTTTTTATCACATCACTTCATCACCAAGACGACCATAGCGTAATGGGTTCATCGAAAGGCAAATCAGAACAACCAAGTCTGTTCTCAAGAAAGCCAGACAATCAGGGACAGAATATAAGATAACTTATCTGATGTGGAACACCACATCCATTAGCCAAACCTTGCCAGGTCCAGCCAAAGTACTAATGGGGAGAAATCTCAAATTAAGTCTCCCATGGAAAATACAAAACTCCCATGATGATCCAGACAAGATCCTTGAAGAACTCAAGAAACGACAAGCAACCCCAGCGGCAATACCATGATCACCATTCTCTACCATTGTTACTGCCACTCTTATACCCTGGGCAGCAAGTCCGCGTTCAGCACCCTGACACAGGTCAATACTGTAAGGCAGAAAGCAGAAAAGCCACGTTCATATCTGGCTGAAACGTCTAATGGCAAACTCCTAAGAAGAAACTGCTAGCATCTAAGAGAAACTCTGGCTAAAAACCCATAACCCTAAGACTTAACATCAGTCAAACCAAACCCAAACCCAATAATGACTCAAGCCCGGATTTTATATGGCAAAACCAATCCAGCAACTCCTCTGTATACCAAGACAACGAGATCGGGCCTACCAAACCACCACAACGATTTTCACCATCATAAACCACAGAAGAAAACACTTTCCAAAATTCTTGAATTTTTGCGACATGCTATTTTTTTCTGACATGTAATTCGAACACTTTCTTATTTTTTCCTCCCAATCTGTCATCAGCATTTTCCGAATCATCATCAAAAAAGGGGAAACAATAAAGGCAACTGTTTGTAAAAAACATGTAACATTCACGTCGATCGCAGACCCTTAACTCTTTCTAGCTAATCCTGTTTTTCTTTCCACGTGACCAGCTCTCTAATACACACCACGCAATCTTACCATAACATACTTTTATCTTCTCTCGTATACCTACGAATAGTTAATCAAGGACTATTACAGTGTCCAAATTCATTTTCATTTTCAATAGGGTCTACTTTCGGTGGACACGAGAACTTGAATCCCAACTTGAATAGGGAGCTCACAAATAAAATATACAGTTTTTGAAAAATATATCAAAGCGCTTGTATATTTTGCAGTGTTCTTCAAAATTGAGCTTCGTGGGCCCGCTCCTATATCCACCGCTGGGGATATTCCCCAAGAACCAGCCTGGTCCCTACCCCCAACTTCCTTCCTGCCCTGAGTAAAGAACAATGAAGCGCATTCTATGCTTCGTCAGACTTATTTTGAAGATTCAATGTTTCAAAAGTTATTCGCATTTGGCACAGTCCTTACAAACAAGTAAAATCCCTTGCAGTGACTCGCTTGAGACATTACTTTGATTGATTTCGTATATAATCAGTCAATACGCCATTTGGGAAAATTTAGAAATTAATTTATCAAGTAATGAAAGAGTAAGTAATTTGATTTGAAAGTGATATAAGCCTATGTTGTTTTAAATTGTATATTACCAAGAATGGTTCAAAATTACTCCAAAGTTGTATATCCTAATTACAAGTCTAATGTTGTGCGATTTTTTGTTCATCATTGTTTTTGTTACACACTCTTATGTTTTTAATGAGATTTATTCGCCATTGAATATTTGTATAGATGATAAGTTTCTTGGTTTTCCTAATAGCTCATTGACCTATGGACCTTTTCAAATCTGAATCAGGAATTTCCGGATAACTAATTTAAATAATGTTACATGGCCGAGATTCACGTGTTCATAATGGGCCAATCGTATACTAGAAGAATCTTATTGACCAATAAAATACTGGAGGATTCTTGGCCGTCTGCACAATTCACGCACGGTATAGGACCAAGCGTATAAGAAATGTTTTCAAGCGCACGTATCATACGTGCGTTAGACATAAAAGAAATATGCGCGCGTATTTTTTCACATTTTTTTCCACAGACCTGCACCTGATTAATTGGGATAAACGGAAAAGTTTCCCAGCATTTGATTGGTTGAAGTACTAAAGAAATCACGTTTGGCTAAATTCGGTTTGAAAAGGTCTATATAGATAGCTTGCTAAGAAGCCTCGATCAAACCTTGAATATAAAGAAACTACAATACTCCTCTGTTCATGCACATCTTCAAGCTTTCCTAGCAAATGTATGATAAATAGGTCAGTTAGACGTAGAGTTCGCTGGTGTTAATTGTCAGTTGAAATCCCATGCTTTCCACGCATCATTATTGATTGTTTAACTTTTTCATTTTCTTGGAAACAATCTACACAATAGATTCCAATCTTGTCTATTTCTTAACAATTTTAACTTGGTGTCAAATGTCCTATATAATTTAGTACAATAACAGTGTCCGTTTATTTAAGCAATCAGTTTTGTGAATGTCTGAAAGAATTATTCATTTGTTTTTAATTCAGGTGAATACATTTTAATCTTCGAAGTTTAGATATGTTTACAAGGTACCTCAATTTCACCACGGAGCTACTATTTTCTCAAATAGTAGTTCCATGATCTCATGTTCTGCAGGTTTGTAAAATATTTTATGAAGCAAATTTAACGCAATCATACAGCAGCTGCATTTTTACAATCTCTATGGTGCATTCTTACAATCTCTATGGGTCAGGTCGTATCCGTGGTTAAATCATCTATCAAACACTTTTAAACGCATTCTATGATTGGCATTTGTTACCTATAATATCATGACAAAATAAAAATGAAGATCAGCGGTACCAAAATAGCTCGTTTGGTGATATTGATGCTCTGTTTTATATACATTTTATATCTTCCGGTTGTACAGCTTTCCATAAGTTTCTTCTGGCCTTGCATACAGCAGGTAATAGCTTTTCCGTATTAAGATGAGTACATACCAGATGGGACCCACGTATGCAGTTCCTCTGCAGAGTAAGCTGATAGTTAAAGGGCTACACTATATAAGTAACTTTAATCCCCTTATCCTCCCACTAGTGTGGCCATTCCGTCCTAGCTGAAAAGCATGATTTGATAAAGGAGTTTACAGGAGATATTAATTATATGGTAGCAGCGGTGGAGATTGAAATTTAAGGGAGTGAGTAAAAAGGAACCAAGGAGAAAAGTTGTGAGAGATTTTAAAATAGATTTGAGAAGAAAATGTCATGCGTGATTTTATGTAGACCTTTTTATACGGACGGTATCACATTTCTTCATTCGTAAAGCATAAATCTGTTTCTAAAAGTTCAAAACGTACTACAAGTTTATCCCCCTTTTAGAAAACATTGCGAGTAAGTTCCTTAATGCTCTCAATAAAGTGACTCCGTCAGTTGTGCGTACAACCGAGAGATTCTAGGTACTAGAAAAACAACTATTCAACCCGTTACTTTTTTCACATGTATCACGCCAACGTCAAGTAAACTTCATCACACTGGTACCTAGTGGTTGAGTGAAACTCACCGTCCATCGGATGGGGAATTTAAAAACCTGTCCCGACAGTAGGGTTTCTCAACTACCGTCTGGTACTCTTTTATTACTTCTCGAAAGAGCAGGATGTAAACCTCGCGTTTATTCACTTCCAAGAAAGAAAAATTCCCGCAAGCATTTGACGAGAGGCAATCTCTATATGACCATACACCTGCACCCAGTTGTCTGAAGTCCAGGAGAAACTTCATGACCAGTGCCACTCTTCTGGAACCAGCACCTTCTGAAGACCACATCACAATGTGGAAGGTAAGTCTAAGTAATCTCTCACATCCTCAATTCCTCCTGAAGACCTTCCACCTGGATCCAACAACAATAACTGGATCAAGCGAAGTGTTTGAATAAACTCCAAACTGGATTAGACAGCTCAAATGTTTATTTGAGAAAATGGGGATACACACCCAGCCCAGCCACCTGTGACTACGGATTCGATCAAACATATCTTGAGATACCCTCTGTCGTAAATCTCGCCCATTATAGCAACAAGGCGAAAAATTTAGTTTAGTAATAGCTCAATTTTGTTTTGTTTTGTTTGTTGACTCAGAATGAACAAGAATCCACTTCCAATTTAATTGCATTAACTGTCATTGCCAGCGTGGCTTCGTTAATTTAAATATGAAGTTGTTGCTGAATTCCATCAAATAAAAACAAACATCAACAGCAACAGATTTACCTTAGGGATTCGCAATAATTTAAACGTTCGTCTGTGAATTTATGTTGTAATAGATTGTCACACTTATCATGATGAAAAAGAATAAAGAAACGATTGGTCTTATGAATATAGATTTACATCTCTTAACAATAAATTAACTTTGACAAATCGCATTTTGTCGTGGAGGAGTGCAATGCAAAACAAAATTTATTACCCATTAAACAATAAGAATACAATTCTAACGAGAGTACTTTTTCAGATCATAATCTTATCGTATTCCTTGTTCGAGCATTATTGATTTTTCATTGAACTACCATTCTACAAGCAAAAAAAAGTGTTAAATATGCATACGTCACAAGTACCAAAACTGCGAACAGAAACATATGTCCCTGCTATGTCAGGCATGTGGCTACAACTCCTTTGTCGCAAGGCATGAGTTCACCCACGTGTTCCTTTCATTCCATTTCAATTCTTATTTTTACCTGTTTGCAATCACTGAAGATTAAACATCACAAAATGTGATAGATATTGTTATTGTGCGTTATCGCAATACCGGATGGATGAATTTTTAATAAAACTGTACCATTTACAAATTCCTTTGTATTTGCACACTCTGTTTTAACCTTTCAGTTCGGATTTTTCAGTCTTTTTTATTATCTTAACGCGTCTTAAAGAATTATTGATTTTTTGCTACGAGGTTTCTGTAACGATATCTTCATGCTTCATTAAATTCTACTTTTTAGAATAAATGCATAAAATGGACATCTTGAGAGGCCAACTGTTGAATTCACTTAACCTATCTAGGCAACCGTTGAGGTTTAATAACAAATTTTATAAATATTTCTTTTACCGATTTCGAAAAATACAAAAAATGGAGTGAATGAGATATTGGCAGTGTACAGTCTTACTATAAATGGACCGTTCTTGAGATCAATATTTTAGTCTTATGGACGCGTTAGCATGAATTTGACCTAAACAGACAAAACAAGTACGTGAAAATCCATAATTGTACAGAAATATACGAATAAACGATTTTATCTTTTTTATCCTTGAAATTGAATGTGTTCATGGTTTCTGGTAAAGTAAGTTTTATGATTTAAGAGGACTAACAGAGAAACATATGCTAAAATAAAATATAAAATATGTATATATATATATATATATATATATATATATATATATTATATATATATATATATATATATATATATATATATATATATATATATATATATATATATATATATATATATATATATATATATATATATATATATATATATATATATATATATATATATATATATATATATATATATATATATATATATATATATATATATATATATATATATATATATATATATATATATATATATATATATATATATATATATATATATATATATATATATATATATATATATATATATATATATATATATATGTATGTATATATATATATATATATATATATATATATATATATATATATATATATATATATATATATATATATATATATATATATATATATATATATATATATATATATATATATATATATATATATATATATATATATATATATATATATATATATATATATATATATATATATATATATATATATATATATATATATATATATATATATGGTAAAATAAAAATAACTTATAAAGTAAGTTTTATGATTTAAGAGGACTAACAGAGAAATATATGTATACATATTGCAGTATAGAAAGTATTCATAATTCTTATCTCAATGCAATTTCAAGATTACTCAAACAACTGGAGAAAAATCGTCTCCGATTTGTCAACTGACAAACATTTATTTACCTTCTTTTGGATGTTTTCTCTAATTCAGTCAACAAAATTTCAAACAACATACTTACCATCGAAAAAGTGAATTCTTGGTTGGAAGCTTTGGTAAATCAATCCCCAATGATATACTGAGACAGTTAGAGCAATACTTAATGATTAAACTTTTAACAATTAGGTTTTTAAAAGTGCTTCCTTAAGATATGTTTGACAAAGCTTTAAATGTATTATCCGTTTAATGGAACAGAAATAAGTACTTCATCTCGCTGCCATTACAGACTATTGATGTACACATATACCATACACGATGAATATTAAAGTACAATATGAAAATCTAACATAGGAAAATATTATGAAAATATTCAAGATGATATTCATCAAAAACTTCAGTTATTGATTAAATTTTCTGCAATTTTGTAATTTTGCGATTACAAATAAAGTACTTGGGTCAACATTTTAGCTATATAGACTCCGGGATGTTGATTTGATGGACTTTATTATGTGTAAATGCCCCAAAATGCTTACAAAGTTTGACCATAAGTTAAAAAAAGGAAAACTACACAATGTTAGGCACATCTGGGCATGAAGATGCACAAATAGCTTCTCCGAAATATGGGCAACCGCATTTGGAATTATAACACACATTAGTCAAGAAAGTAACTTTAGTTGCCCATAAGCGTTTGATCATGTAACTATGAAATGAAAAGTCCTTAGAAAGGAAAGCTTTGCTTTATCTTGAACTCAAAAGCATAATCTTGGTGATAATGTGAAGGTCTTGATTTCTTAATCAACATCAATCTCCTCAATTCCAAACTCCAAAATATATGCCTTAATATACATTGTTGCCTAGACACCCTTCACACCCTTTCATTGTGATTTTTCTCACCGAGGTATTCTGTTTGTATTGCATAAATCACAATAATTCATATATTTTATTTGAAACACCTAAAAGTGGCGTCGGAGAATACCCTTACGGGTTTGTGGCAACATAAAAAATAATTTTCTGGAAGTCAAGAATTGCTTTGTTGTAGTTAGTGCAATCCTATTTGTTACGGAGCTTTATGATAAGACCGGTGTTAAAACTGAGTAGGTGGGAAATGTAAATAGAAAAAAGAATGTTAGTTTTTTCTTCCTGTTAGCTATTGCCGCCGTTCACTAACCGTATATAGTCCGCTTATCTGGTTTCTTTTTGTTAACCGGCTAAAATACTTGCAATGCATAATGATGCATGTATTGCAGAGATAATTATGCAAGGAAACCTGGTGTGAGATAGTGTCAGTGTTTGCTTTGGTTTCTTGTGATTTGCATTTTCTTAATAGTGCAACATCACAATTTATGCATATACTTAATGTTGAACGTATAACGAAATTCGCTTCTACGTCACTGAGGTCTACTCCTATTTGCTATTACGGGTGTGTCATAGATTGTGTGTATGCTAACACCCTTTGCATCGGAAAGTAAATCAAAACAAGTTGATCACTCGTAGATAAACAGGTTCAATAACTTGCACAATATTTACCATTCCAAATAGGTTCCTCGTATTTCGGGGGAAAATGTTAGCAATTAACTCATTCAGATATTGTTTATTTCTGCAATTAAATTGGATAAGTATCACATGGTACACGCAACATCAAGTGTAACGTAACCTGGTTGTTTACGGAAAGTCATTTTGTTAATAACAATTGAGAAAGGTTTAGTTATTAACAGTTACATCATATCAACAAACTGATCCTTATTTGATAATAACATTTTAAATTATAACCTTAAATTTGTTTATGTAAAAACGCGCTTTTTTGAGAACTGTGGTGGATGTCTTTGTGTTATGACTGGTAAAATGTGGTAGTCCGCAACTTGTCAGCTTGTATTAAAATAAACTGACACTTTCGAAAGGCCATAAATAATCAGCTTTTCCTATGCTGTATCAAAACAGGCTGACCGCCCTCGCTTACTAGAATGATAGATTGTGGTACTTGTACTTGAATGCAAAAGCAGGATTGCGAACAATCTTAATTTTTGATATTCAAATAAATGCTAGAAAGTTATTTACTGTAAAGACCATTTAACAAATAAAATTAGCGTCTGCAATTGGCAGGCCAGCATTTACACACGCGTTTTGGTCAGTTTTAGACGTGTATCAGTTGTATAAAGGCATATAAAGGTATTTTGGTGTACGAATAATTTCGGTCCTGGAGAGGGCCAAAGCTTATAAAGCAAAGCAAGCAGTTTTTTAAAGTATAACTTTTCGTTATTTTGTGATGTTTCCCATGAGCTTAATCTTGATGTCATGCCTTAAGCAAAGTCGAGTGCTTCAATTTTAAAATACGGCAGCGAAAATTATCTATGTACGCCGAAACGTAAAATTCAATGTTCTGATATTTAGATATTATCCTCTCTTTTTGTTTATGTCCACCACGCCGAGTTTTAAGATACGAGCAAACTCAGTCGCGCGAGTTAGTCATTTACAAATTCAAATGTGTATAAAAGAACAATGTCATTGAAACTGTTTATTTCAAGAAGGGAAATAACATGTCACACATTCTTCATTACATGTCTCCAGATAATTTTACAGCAATTTTTGACTAATTCGTTTGTAAAAAAATACATTAATTAACTTTTAGATAGCTGCGTCTCACGAAAGAAATCATTACTAGATTGATTTAACCCAAAGTGTGTAAACATAAATGCAACTCCAAAGGACTTTGGTGAAATATTGTATTTTGTAATGACTTTTATACAAGATGATGAAAGTACTTATTTCTCAAGATTTTCCAGCAATTTTAGTTAAACATGCTTTAGAAGGTTAACAGCCTTTTCGCTAACTTCGTAGGATTATATCGAAATATTAAATATAGCAATCGTTTGTGCCATTATAAACATTTGTGCCATACCTTTTCACCACAATCAATTCGGGAGTTTTAAGATAATACATTCTTCTAAAAGTTGAACAAATGTTGATAGCTTTGTCTATCTCTGTGCGACACTGTCCAATGAAGGAGGCACTGAGGACATAAAAATGTAGAATTAGGTTGGCAAGGCAATTTTCAGACAGCATGATATGATTTGCAAACCTTACATCTACTTAACAAAATCTAAACTGAGAATATTGAAATGAAATGTAGTTTCTGTACTACTTTGCGGAGGCGAAATCTGGGAGTAAACCAAAGCCGATGAGACGAAACTAGATGTGTTTCAAAGATGATGTTTAAGAATAATTTTGAATATAAGATGGCCAGTAAAAGTCACAAATAAAGAATTATATGATAGAACAGGCACAATAGAGATAATCAGGGGGTATTTAAAAGAAGATGGGTGTGGCTGGCTCACAAAACGATGGAGATAATTACGCCAGATCTGCCATCACTTGAACACTTGGAGGGGAAAATGAAAAGAGGGAAACGCCCAAAACAACATCGAAAAGAGTTGTAGGAAAGGAGAGGCACCGAGTCGGTTGGAACTGCCGGGAGAAGCTGCGGCAATAGCAAAGGATCAAAGAAGCCTCAATCTCCACATCCAGGAGAAAGACGCAGTAAAAGAAAAGTTGAGCTATTTTATTATTCATGAGCTATGACAGCTACCATTTTGTGCATTACGTCATTCACTGTCTCGTTAAGTTAATGGTAATGTTGGGCAATGGGCCAATCTCTAAATAGAACCTAGCGAATTATAATATATATTTATAGATTTTTACTGTGGACTTTTGAAACCCATCGTGGACTTACATAAAATACACTATGCGGCCGGTGCACATGTGGTGTACCCAACGATCTATGGGCGTTGCTTTAGGGTAAATGATTATAATTTTGGGAACGATAAGAACCATATCATCACCATATTCTTTTGAAGTAATAATATACATTTTGTTTTGTTTTGTAGGGAACTAAAATATGACAATTTCGAGTGATTTAAAAAATAATTAAGAGTTTTTATGCTAGTAGTCATGTGAAAACTGTAGTATTAGACTAAGCAGACCTGTCACGGCGCCCCCTTGAAAAGGTGATGACATTGTGCAAGTGCGATAAGTTTTAACTTAGGCATTTTAAAAAAACCTTGTAATTGGGGATTTTCACGAAGTGACAATTCTTTAAGAATTGTTACAGATATCAAATCAATTGTATTTTTCTTTGGTCATTTCTTATCCCCTATTTGATATCTTTCCCGATACAATCACATTCATTTTTCCAAACAAAATGTATCAAATCATCGCAGATGATATCTGCTAAATGTTTTCTCCGCAAAAGTAAAATTCCTTCAGGTCATTTTACAATTGGAAATGAAACTTGCATTTTGTCACTTTTGTAGATGAAGAAAAAGTCCCTGACAATTGTTTTGAGCGAAATTGTCAGTTTGGTAACTCTTAACATATTTTGTGAAATATACCTAACCCGCCTTTGACTGTCGAATTAGGCAATAATTTTGTAATGAATTTACACCATTTACGTCATCTTTACCTGTCTAATATTGCAGAACCATATAGGCCACTAACATGTTTGAGCAACAATACCCTTTACGTTTTGCAAAAAGCGCTTTAAATTTCATTTTATGAGGGAAATCTGAATTGAAGATTTGTATAATATAATGTACTGTTATGTAAAGAGAACAATCACATCATAGATGACAACGAAGAAATACCTTTTTTGATATTATTTCTGTTCCATAATTGGATTTAATTTGTTTAAACTATTATGCCGATATAATGTTCCCTGTGGAGCAATGATTGAATTTGTATTTTTCTTCCAAATTAATGTCAAAATAATATTGTTAGCAAGAACTTCCTGTGGTGAATTTTCTGTCCTAGATTTACCAGTCCGAGAGAAATCCAGCTTTTGGTGTAATAAGAAAAAGTATAAGGACTTGGCCCGGAGCTTATTCGTTACGATCCATGGAGACCGTCATTATTACTTACAAGTAATAACATTATGTCAACGGGCTTTTACTGAGATAAAAGGGACATTTTAGAAAGAAAAAACATATAACAAATGAATATGTATTTAATTTGACCGCGGCTTTTTCAAATTTACCATGGACTTTGCGACAAAATACCAAAAAACTCATTGACCTTTTGTTTTAGACTTTGAACAGCCATCTCAAAACATCGCTCTGTGTCATCGCTGATACTGCCTGTGTAAATACACCATACAGTACAAAAATACCCCCATGATCTCAGTAAACATCCCATTGAAATAACGTTACCACATGTTAATCCAAATGGCGGCCCTAATGGATCGTAAAGAATAAGAAGCTCCAAGATATTGTGTATTTTTCATTACACCAAACGTTGGGTTTCTCCCGGACTATTTACTGTTGTATATAATCTTTCCTTTTTCGTGTGTTTTGGTGTGTAAAGAACTTTTTAATGTGTTGTTATTAATGATAATATCACTATTTCATTACAAAGTATTTCTGCGCTTTGATTGCTATTCTTAAAGGAGACATAAAGTCTGACATATTCCTTACTCCATATAATATATCAAAAAATAACAAAATTTCTGACCAAGTTGCACAACTAGGTAATCAATCGAAAATATTCTTGTAATTATTAATCACATTACCTCCGTCACTATGGGAGCAGCCATTTTGATTTTAAATCATGCAGACGATGATGCCATCAACCCACTTGGATGTTGGAACGTTTTTTAGTTGATGAGAAGTTGCTTTCCTTGTGATAAAGTCAAGGACATTTTTGTTATACTTAATATTACCAAAACAAGCTATCAAAAGTTCTTGTCACAACATTTTGAAACAATTTATTTATAGAAAATTATGAAGAAACACTTTACATTTTATTGCTGCATTGGGTAAATAGTGTCATGTTTGACAACATTTTTATATGGAATTGAGCAAAATGACAGCTTCAAAATGTGTCAACTTTAAAAGTAAATATCTTGTGGTAGAAATAAGCTTGTATTGCTGTTGTTGGTAGTTGCTTTATGGTTTGATTCTCTGTCAAATAATATAAGGAATATGTCAGACTTTATGTCTACTTTAAATCAATCGCTATGAATGTACTTACAATGTGTAGATCTTTCTTGATTTGAGCATTGATGTTCGTTTTAAAAGAATATGCCTTTGGACATGTTATTTTGCAATATTGAGTGAGTTGACCAGCACTCTGTCCACGCTCGTAACCGTTCGTTTAATTTTGTTTATTGCAGTCTACTTAAGTAGAACAATATTTATGAGAAATCCCTAAAGCACACTCATAATGTAGTTCAAAGCTCTTGTATTGTCCTGTTTCAGAAATTACTTTTGGGTTTTTGCATCAAAAGCCCATCGGGGAGAGGCTACACACTGACATATGTGGGTTCTTATTCGTATAACCTGTCAAATGAGCCATAAAATAGCTTTACTGGCAAGCTTAAAGTGCAGTAATTAACCTAATGATATTTGATGTCTTATCTATGAAGTGATTGGAATTGGTCATCAAAATTCTTGCATTTGCTTTTTACCGTAAGTTGTTTTCAAGAGTTTTAAAAGAGTGGGCGATAATGGCTTTAATGCAATTCGACAGAAGTACATTGCCTATAGTTTTACCGAATAAGTAATTTGATAAATTCTCCCTAATTTGTTGACTGTAACTTCAAATGAAAACTTCCTCTTGTCAATTATAAAATAGAGAGACAGGAAATTTCTTATGCCTCTTAAATGCATCAAAGAAAAGCCCATACATCTATAATTACGTACTCATCAATATTTATCATCAATTGTAAATATATTCAATAATTGTTATATATTCTAAAAATATATATATGTTAACTTTAATTTCTATCATTGCTTTTTTAAAGGAATTTAAAGATGATTTAGCTGAAGAAGTACATTGACCGTCATAAACGCCCGGTGTATCATAACATCCAATATCAAGAAATCAAAACACTGTGAATCCACGTTATAATGTTCATCCACGTTAGACGTGATAGCATAGTTGATATAAAAAAAATGAATATTCATAAACAAAAAACATTTCTTGTCTCTTTGATTTTAAAATTTATTTCTGATTTAGATATTGTGCTTTTGATTAATGAAATTGTTTGCATGCTTTCCACACTATCAAAATGCTTATTTGTATACAGTGGCCTTAAAATAGAAACTACTTCCGAAACCACTTCCTCTCAAGGGCGTGTGTTGTCATTTAAACACCGAATGACTATTGCTAACTATTGCTATTGCTATTTATGACTAAAAAATATCTCTTCTTTGGAGTTACAGTGCGAAATTCCTCCAATTTTACGAAAGATCGTAGCCACCAAAACATTTTGCACATGAAGGAAAAGATTTGTATTTGTTGCTTTTTGAATATCACCGCTTATTTCATCCTACGTCTTGTAATATCATCCTTCATATATTTTACCCGTAAACACATATATTACTTTTCCATATATAATTTAACCCAGCTAACACACAACCTTATAATAACGTTATATAACGTTGTAAAGCCCCGAATACAACGTTATTATACCGTTTTATAACGTTATGTGTAAGCTGGGAAGTCACTTCTGGCATGCATTAAACGGCATGTACAAATCTTATTAAGCCAACAATCGACAATACACAGCATTGGCAATGTATGACAACGCACGATGCTCTATGCATATGGGTATAAGACACACTTTGGAGATTTGAATGAGGAAGTTAGAATCGTGACTTTAAAATCTCTCGTTTTTATTCACATTAATCTCTGCATTGTGTTTGTGAATTGCAGTTACCTTTAGTATAAATGATATTCTCTATACATAGAGTTTTATGAATTAGACAGGAAATTAGATTTCTTGAAGCAAATCATGTTTTTCATTATTATATATGAATGCAACCTGCCGAGATATAGGTTTATGTAAAACAAATTATGCCAATGCTTTTAGCGAAGCTCTGTATATTGACATAGGATCGTGATATTTATAAAGATTTAGTAATAACCATTCAGCGGTATTATAGATTGCAAATAATTACAATATGATGTTCAAAATAAATGATGCCTAAATTGTATTCCAAAAACTTAAAGATGACGTTTTATAATGTTATTTTGAAATAAACCATATAATTTACTTTTGCGTTTTTCAATTTTCGCCCATTCTCTTTCAAATAAAATAGAGCTGAAGTATAACGCAACACCTCCGTTTGGTGGCATTTCCTGGAAGATAGTTTTATTAGTAGTTCATCATCATTTAAGACGTCCCCCACCTGCTTGCCCTACAAACCTTTTTTGCGCTTTGTCATAGCACTGAATGACGTGCAATGGTGATAACAAACTGATGTACCCTTTTTAGTATCAGATTTTTTTCCGTCCATCTTTTTCGGTTCATCTTTCATAATTTATCAAATAAGTTGTAACCGTTTAAATCATTGTTACACCCATACACCAATTAAGAAATCTGACACAAGAATTACATAAATAACAAAAGAAATTTATAGGTTACATGATCTCCTCTAGCTAACAAGATTCCATTTCTTATCACAGCAAATGACTATTTGGTGATTCCAGTGATAAGTTAAACTATCATGCCACGCTAGTAGGTCTAAATGGTTGATTAATATCAATACGACGTTGCAATTTTCATACACTCAAGATTCAGGAAATTAAGGCAATCAGCAATACAAAATGTATATCTATTTCAACTTAATAGCAGTTCGGCGTATTTGTAAAATACTAACAAAAATAATAGGTCGAAAGCGGAGCTTCTTTCATTCATTACTAAACCATAAGGGATCTCTACAGGATGTGATGTTGATAGATAAAGATAAAAAGGGTCTTCCGAGCGTATTCATCTATAATTACAGGAAACGACAACAATATATGATACATTTCAATGTAATATAAATTGCAAAATAAAGGGGCGAAACTCATTAAAGTGTAAAGTTAAAAGAAAATATTTTTGTTTCTACGATCAAAGCCTTGAATCTGCAACAAGTATTAAATTTGTCAGTGTATAACTTAAATGCGTTTATGGATACACTGATGCCTTGTTAGAGCTATCTCAGATATAACAATTCAAAATATGATTGACAATTGAAAATAGACGTTATCAAATCTGAATTGACTTCTGCACTATTTTATTCAAAGCCGCGACTTAAATTCACATGAAATCTGGATAGCGGATTGCTTCCTTTAAAATTTGAAAGGTAACTAAAAATGTGGGATTGTGCATCCGTTTGAGCGTCTAATGAACTGTTCAACGTGATTGTCAATTAAACAGATGATTGGATAAGGGTCAATTAAACTTTATGTCGGTAATCTCCTCTAGTTTATTTGTATGTATAAATTCAAAAGTGTTCAGTATACCCGTAAACTCAAAATTAAAACCTATACTTGAATGTCGAAAAAAACACTCTTCTTGAATTAATCATTCTTTTAAAGGGAAAAAAGCTCTTGGTAGGCAGGTAGGTATCAATGTTTGATAACAAGAAACTTGGTGACAGATTCCCCAAGTTTAAGTGGTAACTGAAGCTATTTGTGAAAAGACAATATGCCAAAAGGTTTATGCCGAAAACTCTACATTTGTACATTGCACCAACTGCCAACACAACGTAATAACAAATGAATTATATTACTTGGACAGTTATCTGCGAAGAAGACTTTTTGCAGAGCTTTCTTGTGTCAGAATGGTTTTTCGCCGGGTTACCTGTCTATCAAACCCATTTCGAAAAGTAAAGGAACCCTTGGATCATAATTTAGGCTGAACCTATTGCCGCAAGAAATCTATCATACGTCGTTGAACGGAAAGTTGCATTACATTCTGAGAATGATCTTAATGAGTAAAGCACTCTGGAACAACCTTCCAAGTGATGTCCGAGACTGTTTAGATTTGAACACTCTTAAACTTTATCAAAAAAATATCTATTTAAGCTAGCATATGGACTATAACTTCTAATTATATTAATTTATATTATATTTCATGTACAGTGCTTATGAGCATGTTTTTTCATGAATTTTAGCACTATAATATTCGGTATAATGATAATGATAATAATAATGATAATAATAATAATGATAATGATAATAATGATAATAACAATATGAATTAAGTTTTTTGTGTAGTAATTTTGCACTATATGTTCAGTGCACTAACCACATTGTGCGCAACACAGCGAGCAAACGAGATGAGATGCGTTAATTAAGAAATAAACTGCAATTGCGAGCTCATTGTTTTTAATAACCGGCAAGCCCAAATAATTTGAAGAATAATGGGCGAGGCGAAACCGAGTCCATTGAACTTCAAAGTATTTGGGCGAGCCAGTTATTACCAACAATGTGCAAGCAAGAGTAGTTTATTTCTATTTTATCACCATAAAATAAAAATATTTTGCAATTACTCCGCAAAAAATGACAAAAGCTTAGACAAAAGTGAAATATTATTTTTGATGAAATTAGACATTCACATACAGCATATGGGCAAGCTATCTAATTTGTTTATTCATAAGCAATCGTATCAGCCAATTACAAATTACTTGTGGTTTCTGTCTGCGCGCGCATGCATGATGATGTTTCTGACCGACGACCAAGAATGATAAAAAAAAATCTAAGAAAGAAGGATATCAGCTTGCTTCTGTCAACGTTTATTCACTCACTTAACAATATGTTTGAGATAATCTACAATAACATTTGGACTGATAAATTCCAGGGCTACGTTTTAGATGACAATATAACCGATAGTATATCTGCGAAATAAAAGAATATTGCCAACTATTTTTTACAGTTCTTGAAACAGAACTGAGGGACTAAGGTTATCGTAGCTCAGTAAAGCAATGTACCAACTAAAGAGTGTAGCTTCAAACTTCTTGGGTGTCTCAGATCCATTTTATTTAACCCGATATACCCAACAAAATACCGTAAGTTGTAGCAGTTACAGACAAAAAGAAGTTTGTAGTCAAAATGAAAACCTAAGTAAGAACCTTCTCGCCCATTGACACTGGTACAGCGGTGTTGATCTTTAGACTTTAGAAATACAGACTCTTAACGCTAGGCCTAAACATTAGTTGTTGTTGCAGTATTACTGTTAGTGTATGTGTTGTACAGTATACAATCTCAATCTCTGTAGGCCTAGGCCTATGTACACTGTGTGTTGCTAATGACTGACTGGAGACTTAACAAAGCATTCAGTATATCAATCTACACTTTGACAGAAGTCGATAACATTTTTACCCCATACATGCATGGTATATAATTGTAAGTTAATAGGATGCAAATTAGGCTTTGGAATATTCAGTAGTATTGGAAAAATTCAATTTGCTTATGCAATTAGCCCGCTCGTTGATTAATAACCGACCGGGCCGCTTGTATATTCAAATGAACCTTGACAGCCAATCAAAAACCTAGAAAAAAATAACCGGGCAGTAGAGGTGACAAAATCAGGTTCAACGTTGGGAAAGTGTAAGTACAATAATTTGTCCTGCTTTTGATACGCTTTTGATTTTAAAGTTGATTTATCTAAGTCTTCATAGGTTGTTGGTCTAAAGATGTATATTGTTCTACGTAACTTAATTGTAAACGGCCCTTACTTTACGGAGTAAGATCGCCAGGCGTTGGCACGAATCTTCATGCCAAAATCACGTCTGCACGTAGTGACCTAAGATAATTCTCCGGCGTTGAACAACAAATTATTTTTTTATTTTATGTAAACACTGCTGTAGGTACTGGGTTCTAAACAGCTGATTATCAAAATAGCCCATTAAGATAACTTGAAATTTAAGGGTTGCCCATTGTAGGGTTAGCATTAAAGAATTGGAATTTGAGAGGGATTTATCTGTTTGACAAACTAATCCATAATATAATTTAATGCAATGCATATTAATAGCAAATTCCCCCTGTGTAATTCATTTTAAGGGGAATTCCCACAATCTCTTATATTTCCCCACTAATGCCAGATCTACCCCCGTGGGTCAAATTCCAAGGACGGATTTTCAACAATGTCTTTGTAAAATAAAGAAAAGCCTGAAAGTAACAATTTCTCGCTATATATGTAGACCACGATGAAGTTTCGGACGCGGGTAATCCATGCACCCGAATATTTTAGGGAGATAATATTATCTCAATCACTATAGGGCATATACACAGACTACCATCTTGGGATCACAACAATTTTAAATTACAGTAGCCTTATTTAGTTCATAGTCTTCAAAATATTCGACATTTCCCTAAAAATATCTTACTTATTGGTTAAGATTTTGGTAACGGGGGTGGGGAGGTAGGGGTGGGGAGGTGGAGGGGTAGACTGCTTGGATTCGAAAATTTGACAATGACAATTTGAAAAATTACAAAAAAGTCTAGCTTTACTCAGAAGCGTACTTTGTATTGTAGGTGTGGGAAGGGGGGGGGGGGATTACCAATTCCAAATTGGACTATTTCGTCGGGAAAAAAAGGGTCCACTATTGAAAGAAATTGTAGGGAAATCAATATGGTCATACCTTAAAGTTTATGTTTCTTCGCAAAAAGACAAAATGCTTCTGAAAATCGTCTGGATAATATCATAGTTGTTTTGTTACCGTAGATCCATGACCGTATACATCTCAGTTGACCGGACACTGATCTTGTTCCAGACTATATCTCAGTCATGCCCGACTCAATTAATTACAATCAGAGACAAAATACTTGGCACCTCCGCCCCCACCCCTCACCCCTCCCACCACCCCCTCACCCCTTCCACCACCCCCTTCCCTTCCCCTACCCCCTTCCTTCCCCTCCCTCCCCACTTCAATGTTGGCATGATTATCACCTTCAAATGAGGAGGCTAAGGAATTTGTTCTGTACTTTTGGCCAACATTGAACAGTTAAGAAAGGGGGAAGAAAAAGTGCCAAATAGTTTTGTCGCTTATTGTAGATATCAAAAACATGTCTTCCTTTCTTTCAGATCGCCGACTCAGCATGATGCTGACAACATCATATATTTGGGCTCTTAGTGGGGTAGTGATGTAAAATGTCGGACTTACTGTTTGAATTAGATATACATCTTATTCATGCCCGAATCGTCTAGATATCAGAATCATGTCCTCCAGACTAAGCATCATGATGCTGATAATATCATACTTGGTCACTTAGTTTTAAATTGTTGGATGCACTGTTTAAATCAGTGATACATCTCATTCATGCCCGAATCGTCCAGATCTCCACTCGACTCGGAATGATGCTGTTTTGCCTAGGATTTGGCAACTGGCATGATTGGGACGCATATATGAAAGATGCCCGCCTACAACTTTTTTAAATTCAGAGCCCCCGATGATAATAGGCCATTTTTGGGCATCCAAAACTATCAATTTTCAAAAATCCTACCTCTTGACCCTACCAGAGTTGCGTCCGTAAACCCAAGAATTTTGACCAAATTTTGTTCTTCAATTTTCAGGGAAAATTTGTCTTCTGCCTGTTTAGAAATGGTATAACCCAAATGCTTATTTTAGTAGACAGGTAGATTTTACCCTTAGAATTTAACAAATGTCTTCTTTTCATCAATTATATTTCATTATCTGTTCATATCATCTTGTATAATCGTCAGTTTTTGAAACATTGAGATAATTAATAGCTAGAACGATTAATAGCTAGACTCAGTTCATATACTATTTGGACATGCAACAAAATATCATAAAGAATCTTTAAAAAAAACCCATAAACTTTCGGGAACTTTGCAGCTGTTGTCATTCACAGAGTCATTTCTGTCCTATCTAATAGAACTTTAAAGCAACACTCGGTCGAACTGTAAGGGCGTATTATTCTGGAGTCTCATGAATATTCAAACACGTTTTGTGCACGTGATGGTGCTGATAACCTATGACGTGAATGTTTATATCATCCGTTATTACATCTACTGATTACTAAGCAATCTGTAAACTATACGTGTTACACAAATGACACTAGTATTATTGCAAAATGCCCATGACTTGAAAAAGAAAGACGCCTTTACTTTTCTACCGAGAGTTCCGTCAAACTAGAATATCTCCTATGAACGGAGTAAGATTTTTGATCACTCTTTCACCTTTGTGTTCCATTTATTGTCTAAAGTCATTGAAACTAAAGTTCAAACAGGTAACGTATCCATTAACAAATGGTGTGGCCATGTTTTAATGGAGTTAGCAGCTATGAATGTAAACTCAGAAGTGTCATTTACGGTTACATATTAATATAATTATTCATTGTGACCACAGAATGGACCTGTGCACAACCCTTAACCAGGCTTGTGACATTAAGACTTAAAGGAGCACTCGTATGAAGGCGTATTATTATGGAGTACCCAGAATATTCTAAGAGAATATTCATGCACAATGCTGATAATATTGATAACGTCTGAAGTGAATGTTTAAATCAATCGTAATCATTTCTATTGGATAAGTAAGCAATTGTTCTTAGAAGTAAACCTGTTTTTCTTCTTCTGAAATTCCCATGACTAACAAATAAGAAGTCCTTCTTTTCGACCGAAGGCTTCCTTAATAATAAACGGAAGAACATCTGCAGTACTTCACGTCCGAACATGCTACAATATTTTACACACTATTTTGCAATAAGTAAAGGTGGCCCAATATTCACCTTAAAACATTTTTATAGTTTGACAGGTTTGAAGGGATTTGTTCGTTTTCTTCATGAAGCGAAACCTAAACATGTTAAGTCTTCCTAAAGGGTAATCTAATTACGTGTGCTTTAATTGTCACTTATTTGTACTAAATTGGACCTTTTTTCTGTCTAAATAGACGTAATCTCATGTGTGTTGCCCATTCAAAACCGACTAGAACCGATTATACTGAAAACACTAATGTAAGGTATTGAATCTTATCTTAAATGGAAGTTTCACAAGTTTGATTTAAACATGGGATTGCATTTAAAGTGATTCCTTCGTAAAAAACCTGAATTTATACTTGTATCTCAAAAACTTGTATCTTGATAGATAGGTCGGTATACAGACTGGTCAACTGAAGATAATAATCTGATAACGACCAGTAACAACGCATAGGCATTTCAAGTCATAATGTTTTAAGAATGAAACAATTTTTGTAAGATGAAATAATTAACTTTAAACCCTGAAATATGTATACGTTTTTATTAATCATTGAAAAAATGTAAAGGATACTGCCTATTCACCTTGCAATGACTAATCTGCAATGAGTAATCGCATTTAAGGCAAACGAGATACAAAACTATTGGAAATATGGAAGAAAAGAAAGGTGTGCCAGATGACGGTCTTTAAACTTGGTGAATACATAGCCACACAAATTACTTGTTTAAGCTTGTAAACAACTTGCGGTGGTGATTATTGTTAAATTAGATCCAGTTGCCAATTCTGCAATAGAGATACCCTGCTAAAATGCTCTAAAGAATGTTTTTATATTTTGCTTCTAAACATTCTTAAATGGCGAAAACAAAGCAGACTTTTTCTTCTTGACAACTTTTGTTCCGTGCCTGGCATACATCAATTTCTTTACTAATTGTGAATATATAAATAAAGACTGCCAATGTTCGTTGCATGTTGTTGAGTTTAGATGATATTAAAAAATATAATTAAGTCGCGTATCATGACAGTTGACAAAAAGAAGATTTCGCCCTCTGCCTCGGAAGTAATAATACTTTCAAGCAAAACATTATAAAGTTATCCCTTCTTGTATGAAATCATTCAAAGAATTTTAATAAAAAGACCGAAAGGACGAGAATAATCCTAAAACATTTAAAGATAATTTGGAGATTTTGTTGGTATACGATATAGATTATCCAAAGTCTACCAAACTGACGTCTCGTAATACAAACACTGATCATTCTAAAACCAACAATACTTTTAGCAGAAAAATATACAAATTCATACTTACTTGATATTCTGTTATGGATATTTTCGCCATTTGAAGAAGTAATAAGCAGGCATAGTAAAAAGCCTGTTGATATGGCCATTATTTTGATGATGCATTCCATTTTCAAATTCTTTTTGAGCCACGAAGGCGCGAAATCCGTGCCAGCAGAAAAATAATCCCCCTACTCTCTTTGTTTTTCTCTATATCCTCTCAATTTTCAATTAAAGTATGTTTCCTGATGCATTCTTGGTAAAGCTTTTATATGACGTATTTTTTCCCCTTCCGTAGAGTAAAAATTCGAAATATTGAGCAATTCTGAAATAAAACCTAACAATCAGAATGGATGTAAGTAATATCTGGAAAGAATCGCAACTAATTGCTAACTTTGGTACCTAAAGTCTCTTCAAGCACCACTCCTGTGTATGCAATTAGGTTAAATTGTCCGAAGTGCGTTACGATCCATTAACCACCTCTAACTATTTCAAACTGGCGAATAGATGAAGTCCGCAGCACTTTTTATTGTCGTCTGAAAATTCCCGAGAAAAGGAAAAGGGGTTGAGCAGTATGCTCTTGTCGCTGAACTGTAGAAATCTAAGAGCTTAACTTGCCAGCAACAAGCCTCTTTCTGCTATGTCGAAACACCGATTGATTTAGAACAAAACTTGTCAGAAGTTTTCAAAAACTGAATCAATAACGTGTTTTGATGGATACAATGAAAGCTGACTCGCAACTTTCGAGATCCACGTAAGCAGAGGAACAGTTCGCTGATGATATCACTTTGTTTTCTGAGTTAAGGGTGAAAATGAAGTCATGATTTATCCTCTGCGGAATTAATCCAACTTGTTAGTATGTTAGCTCGTGACGTGGCTCAGTAATTAATATCGCGTTTGCTGATAGCGACGCACTTGTGACTAGTGCAAATGTATGTGTTGAAGTCATTAGGCACGGATGGAAGAGAGGAGTACTAAACGGACTAGCACCCGGATGTGTTGCTTAATAAAGGTGTGTTACAGAGGTGGAGTAATAAACGAGCCAGCACCCGGATGTATTGCTTAAAAAGGGTGTGTTATAGAGGTGTAGTACTAAACGAACCAGCATTCGGATGTGTTGCTTTAAAAAGGTGTGTTATAGAGGTGGAGTACTAAACGAACCAGCATCCGGGTGTGTTGTTTGATAAAGGTGTGTTATAGAGTCGGAGTACTAAACGAACCAGCTTCCGGATGTGTGCTTAAAAAAGGTGTGTTATAGAGGTGTAGTACTAAACAAACCAGCGTCCGGGTGTGTTGCTTAATAAAGGTGTGTTATAGGGGTGGTACTAAACGAACCAGCTTCCGGGTGTGTTGCTTAATGAAGGTGTGTTATAGAGGTGGAGTACTAAACGAACCAGCTTCCGAATGTGTTGCCTAATAAAGGTGTGCTGTAGAGGTGGAGTACTAAACGAACCAGCATTCAAATGTGTTGCTTAATAAAAGTGTGTTATAAGGCCAAAATCAAACTAATGGGAATATGATTGCTTCATTCAGTTATAGCAATGTTGCTTTAAAACAATAAATGATATTTTCTCTCTGAATCTCCGTTTTTTATTAACTTAAACCTTCATGTAAGCTGAATGATTATTCCGTTATATATAATTCGCCATCATGTTTTTTTTTTTTTTTTAATGTCATTACTTTTTATTATTTCCCTGATATTATTCTTGCATTGCCACATGGATTGGAATTTTCCCACCAAAAAGTTTCAGGCAAAATTAAAGAGTGAATGTCGTCTCAAAAAAATTGCCTAACCCACCACCAATAAATCTGATATATACGATTGACGTCACTTCCGCGGCATTGATTGATTGGTGTTTAGGTGAGTGTGGATATATTTTGATCAATCAGAAACCCTGGATTGCATTGTATTTTTATCTCAACGTTAACTCGATAATTGACCTTTAAGTACATTTGTAGCTTACATTTTTTATACACAATTTTCAATAGATATTACAGTAAGTTAAACTTACAAGGAGTTTACAAAGAAGTATTATTTTGTTTCTTAATATGTGTTTAAAAGCACAAACTTTTTTTTTCAACTGACACAATTTGTACTCTAAGACCATACCCAAAAGGCGTGATCTGGGAAATAGTTTCCAATGGAAGCTTTGTTGGAGGCTTCTAGTTATAGATTCTAGAAAACCAACTAAATGATATTATCAGACACTCTCTTTACTCAAGATTTATTTACTGATATATTTACTGATTGATTTACTGATTTTGTTATTGTTTTACTGATTTATTTATTGATTTAATTGTTGTTTTACTGATTTTGTCACTGATTTATTTACTGATTTTGTATTGATTTACTAATTTATTAATTGATTTACTGATTGATTTACTGCTTTATTGATTGATTTACTGAATTATTTACCGATTTCTTTATTAATTTACTGATTTATTGATTGATTTACTAAATTATTTACTAATTTATCTATTGATTCACTGATTAATTTATTGATTCACTGATTGATGTACTGATTTATTGATTGATTTACTGAATTATTTACTGATTTATTGATTGATTTACTGATTTATTTACTAATTTACTGAATTATTTACTGATTTTTTTATTGATTTACTGATTTATTGATTGGTTTACTAAATTATTTACTGATTTATTGATTGATTTACTGATTTATTGATTGATTTACTGATTTATTTTTTGATTGATTCACTTAATTATCTACTGATTTATTTATTGATTTACTGGATTATTGATTAATTTATTAAATTATTTATTTTTTGATTTTTTTATTGATTTATTGATTTATTGATTGATTTATTTAATTATTTACTGATTTTTATTTATTGATTTACTGATTTATTGATTGATTTACTAAATTATTTACTGTTTATTTATTGATTTACTGATTTATTTATTGTTCCACTGATTTATTTACTAATTTATTTACTGATTATTTACTAATTTATTTACTGATTACATTGACGAGGTATTCGCATTTGTGGAATCATTTTTTAGTGGATATGATTTGCTGGGATGTTAATTTGTAATGTCTGGTTTAATTTTAAGTGTTGATTATGTCCTAGACAAGGTGACTGCAACTAATTTTATGTTGGATTTTCATTGTTCGTAACTTCTCAATTATAGGGAAAATAGATAACTTATCTTTTAAGGAAGGATTTAAATTGCGTTGCAGCTTAAGTTTCTCTGTGGTAAATTTGACAAGAAGTTAACATCATCTTAAAATGTTAGAAGCAAAAAAATATAACTTCTTTTTGTGTGTTTTGTTAGATATGGTAAAAGGCACAATTTATGTTCAACATGCACAATTAATGTATATTCTAACAACAAAGGCAAAAGTCGTGAATTAAGGAATAGTTTTCAGAGGAACCTTGTATTAGATTCTAGAAACCCGACTTATTGATAACACTATTCACGCTTTACAAAAGATTATTAACTAATAATATTGGCGATGTATTCTCTTTATTATTTTGAAGATGCAATTATAAGCTAACCATTCAGCTAATAATGTCTATTTTCTTTGATCGTATTAATTGACGACAGAATGCGCATCTAGTCTTAAAAGCACGAAGTAATAAAAAGTAATAATAAACTTGTGACTTGGATTTTAACGGGATTGTTTTCGTCTTCAACACATCCTTTATGACATGTCGCCGCAAGGATAGACTCACGAGTTTCCAAGAAATGTAATTCAAAGACAGTTTCTTTAGTTTTGATTCAAGTTAAAGAAACTACCAGACATAGATGAAAAAGTGCTGGGGGACGCATTGTGCTCATGTTATGTGTGTAAAATAGCGGAGCTAGGCTGTAACGGCTTCTGATTTAACTGATATTGATGTTAAACATTAATATCATAACCTTGTCCTTAGGAAGTATTACACGTTTTGAAACTACATTAGGCGTTTCTTGTTTGTGAAAGGTGACAATCACGACAATTAGCTAGGCCTGTATGCCAAACTTGAAAACAAATCAAACTTAAAGAGCTTCATATGAAGTTTTCATTGTATAAGGGTTAGTCGTAGTTTTATTTCTTCATGGGAGCTATGGTAACGGCATGCTCAAAACGTTACATCAAGCTACGCGTATCAAACTGCGCGCATAAAGCTACGCGTGCCCACTTCGTGTATCATGCTGCTAAAAGGTTATGTAATACGCGTAATGCACTTTGTAAACAACAAACTAAGCTGGCGATGCGCGAACGTGTACATAACTAACTGTTCAGTGTAGTATAGTACGCAAGTTTGCTTGACATCACCACTTACACGTATAAAATGGCCAAGTTTTCGTCATACTACAAATTGTTAAAGGATCGTTATATAAAACAACGGTTTCGCGGCGATAGAATGAAAGACATTGGTGATTTCGATCCTTACACAATAAAGAAACAACAATGGTCGATTGATACGGAAAAACTCACAGGAATTACTTGGCCTTACCTTGTCATGTTTTTAGTGTTTGGAACAAACGAATTTATTATCAAACACAATTCATGTAAAGCTTATAACTAATTTGTATGTGGTTGGGTACGAGACGTCGTGATAATGTAGTTTCACAATATTTCTCTTTATTTTTTTAGTTGCCGGCTACGTAATCTTAACAAATAAAAACAAGTAGGGCCTAATTTGTGACGGAAATTGCAACCATCGGCTTGCCGTTTTATTATCTTAACGAGTTTCGTTGGTAAATGTAGTCCTCAAATACAATTACTTAGCTATGTCTAAGGTTGAAAATAAGTTCAAGAGGCAAAAATCACCACGCTAAATGTGGCCGGAAATACTAATAGCACAAAACAACACATTCGTTTATGACTTAAGTTGAAAAAAATATAGGCTTAGCCTATATTATTAATTAACGTTAGGCTAGGCCCTATTATTGCAAAAAAGTACCCGAATTGCATTTCGCCTAACGTTGGCCGGAGAGTAAGATCCAAGAAGCCTAGCATGCACCAATCGTCATGCCTTATTCACGCAGTGACCAAATCCTACGATAGGCTCCGAAAAAGCGATCGATCTTGGTAAGCCTACACATAGAAATAAGGATCTAGAACATCGCCCTCTGTATGTCCCACATGCTACGCATTACATGCCAGTCATGTATGGCTATAGTCAGATAACATATGACTGTGTACTGTAGCCATATGCATTGGCTGTACACAGTCAGAAGGCTGTGTATACTTTATAACGTGGAAAACGTTTACATTGCTCAACATAATAGCGTAACCGAATATTGACAACAATACGTAACATAAGACACATGGTGAATGTAAACGAGAATATTAACCATATCGGTCACCGTTGTTCATGTACACAGGCGGGATTTGAGAGGGAAATTGAAAGAAAAGCCATCCCCTCCTCCCCCACACACACACTGTTCCTGAATTTGTACCTTTTGTAAGAATATTTTCTGCATTTTAGCGTGATTTTGTCTCCTCCAACTTTTGATTTTGTCCCACTTTCGATAGGAATATTCCGCCAACTTTCTATGTTGGTATGCGTCACGAGGCTGAATTGGTCCGGGTTATATGATATTTTAGATGAATTTTGTTTGAACGAAATATTTTGTTACAGGTCTACAATTTAATTGACAAAACAGTTATTGTCATAATTTCATTTTTTTTAATAAATAAAGAACCCCCTCCCCTTTCCCCAGAAGATAGAATCTCGGAGCCCATGCAGAATTCATTTTGAAAAGTTACTTTTGTAATATTTGTTTAAGGGAATCCTCAAATTCCGCCACAAATTCTCGCACCTTTGACAGTAATTGAGGTGAACTTTCCATTTTCAACAGGGGCACTTTATTCATTTGTGTGTAGGGCACCGTTCCCCTGCCCTCCTCGTTCCTGCACTTATGTATTGAGCATCACGACATGGAAATGAAATTCATTAAAACAAATATTGAATAACTGCCTGAAGAACAATTATTGACTAAGCTAGACTTTCTTTTAGTTGTATAAGCCTAAATTCTTTTCCCACATATTTTTTTACCGTTTTGCCACTTTTCTTTATTTTGCTTAAATTATATTTTATTGCAAATCAAACATGCTTCTCCATCGTAATATGTGATATAAACTTTTTCTCGCGCTGGTAACTTGTTGTCTCTCGAAGAAGATTGTAAGTGCGAATATCTGAAAACTAACACTCGCCAGCGTAATCTGGCCTGAGCTGTGCGTTACTTTTGTACGCCCGTCGCGAGTCAGGCGTACAAAGTTGTCAAGGTAAACGATTAGCTACGAAAATCATTCAATCTTATTCCTTTTTGTTGTATATAAGGAGATAAAAATGTATTTAGTAAGTTTACAAAATAATTGTCATCAAATTGGTAGCTCGTCAGTTCTATTTTTAATGGTTTTGCCATTATAATTTCTAAAAGTGCTGGTCGTATGATAGGTCCAAATGAAAATTCCAATAAGAGTTTGTGTTGAGTTGTCTCACTCAGTATTGCAAGTAGTGCAAGTATTGCAAGCATGTAGGGCATACTGAGTGAGATGTTTATTTCACTAGTATGACTATAGCGTACATAGTTAGGCTTACGTTAATGTAGGTTACCGTTACAACGGATAGAAGATATCATCTGTTAAATTTGACAACTAAATGCGTTTAACCAGTTAACTAATACGTACCACTAAAATTGCTTTGAGCAGATTCGATTCCAGGGTTTAAAGACCAAACGAATTGCACTTAACCGATACCACATACGTTTCCTTTTGATCATGGCCGGCCGTACGAGATAGGGAGCGGAAGGAGGCGGAAGGGAGGGGGGGAGGCTTCCATGTCGGCCGGGAACCGACCTTATTTGGGTAAAATTGTGGAATGTCACGGTCGGATGTACTGTTTAAATCAGTGATTTATCTGAATCATGTCCGACTTGGCTAGATATCTATGTTATACAGTTATAATGCCCTCGACAATAATGGGACTTGGGCACCAATCTTAGTCAGGCAGAGATTTGAAATTTCGGATGTACCATTTAAATCAGTGATTTATCTAAATCTAGACTTGCTAGAAACCCATATTCTCTGAAGCCGGTGTAAAAGTAAATTTTGGCCCGGCCCTTATTTCCTAGGAAATTTGTGCCCCCAGACAATTAAGCCTTTTGATCATGGCCGGCCGTACGAGACGGGGAGCGGTAGAGGGGGCTTCCATGTCGGCCGGGAACCGACCTTATTCGGGTAAAATTGTGGAATGTTACGGTCGGATGTACTGTTTAAATCAGTGATTTATCTGAATCATGTCCGACTTGGCTAGATATCTATGTCATAATGCCCTCGACAATAATGGGACTTGGGCACCAATCTTAGTCAGGCAGAGATTTGAAATTTCGGATGTACCATTTAAATCAGTGATTTATCTAAATCTAGACTTGCTAGAAACCCATATTCTCTCAAGCCTGTGTAAAAGTAAATTTTGGCCCGGCCCTTATTTCCTAGAAAATTTGTGCCCCCAGACAATTAAGCCAAAATCATCCAGTAAATTTGGTTCCCCCTCATAGTAAAAACGGTCCGCTAGGAAATTTGGGCCCCCGGCTCTTCTTTCCTAGGAAATTTGGAGACGACAACTTGTCCACCTTTTGCAAGAAAAAACCCTTTTTCTCCCATCACAGTAAATTCCACTGCTGTTTTGCGTAAAGCAGGCATTTTTTCTTTAGTGTATGCCGATGGGTACTGACTGCCCAGATCGAAGAAAATATTATATTTCTTTTCACCGAAGTATTTACTGGGAGCCTTTTTGTTCGTGAGCAAATGCTACCAGTACAACGGCGCTTATTCTGTACATAAATATTACTAACTTCGGTTTTAGCTTATCACTTCAGTAGATGCAATTAATTAAAAAAACGTGCAGATACACCAGTAAATTACCTAGTAAAATCAGTCCGGAGGGAACCAAGTTCACTAGACATTCCTTAGAAAATAAGGACCGGGGGGAAGGGGGGAGCAAAATTTACTATCACACCGGCCGCAGGCCGACGAAGCGCCTTGTAGTGATATAAAAGGCGCAGAAAACAACCAAACATGGCCTGTGTTCTCTTTAGCGCCCATTTTCTTTTCTGTCCCTCTTACTATCATGACGGGACCTTCAATCGTAAGTCTGGCCCAGCAGCAAATTATATGAATAGGTCGTTCCCAGATCTGTCCCTTGATATTATGATGCAAGGGCCCCTTCAGTCACATGTCGGGCCCACCAAGAAAGATAAATATATTGAAACTTCCTTTCTGTCTCTTGTTATACTGATAGGCCTTCATTTCATAAGTCAACCCACTGAAAACTATAAGATAAATGGGCCCGGAAATTCTTGAGAGGGGTCAAGTGTCCTGAATTGCACAACACCACGACCTACCTGTCAGTTTCGTGTAAGTCTTGCGTATGCACAACGAACGATATCAGATAATGATTTTCTTAATTAATTTTGATTCTCCATCAAGACTTTTGAGAGAAGTCTATTAACTTGAGACAAACAGCATTTTTTGCGGCCAAATAAGTTTCTTGCACTCAACAAAGCAAATCTCCAAAGAAAACCCAAAAATCAAATAGATTTTTTTGTAGCCAAAGAAGTATGAGCAGCTAATTTGAGAAGAAAAAAATTATCAGTTCAAGGCAAATAACATTTTAACAAATAACAAACAAGTCTAAAAAAGGAAATATAGGCTACCAACCCTGAATTTAAGAAAAAATAATTTTAAAGATATTGATACAAATTGAAAGTATATTATTGGATGTCTATTACTCGCGCTTAAAGTATTCATGCCCCCCTCCCCCCCCCCCCCCTCCCTCCCCCGCATGCATTTCGCCTCACGTATTTGACAAATTTCCGGCAACAATTGCATATGTTTTTGTGCTAAAGTTTGCGCTTACTCTAGCTGTCTAGGGGTGTAGAAAGGGGGCAAGAACCTCCATAATTTCCTGGTTACAAATAGGATAATTGCACTGGTAAATTAAGTTTCCGTCAAACGTTGCTGTTGGAAAATCTCGTTCAAATTCGAGGAATCTCCATCAAATTCGGGAAATCTCTTTCAATTTTATTCGTTTTCGGGAATTTTTTTCATTTTCGAGAAAAAAAATTCACATTGCGGGAAACTTTCTTCTGTTTTCGGAAATTTCTTTCATTTTCGGATAATTTCCTTCACATTGCGGGAAACTTTCTTCTGTTTTCGGATTTTTTTTTCATTTTCGGGTAATTTCCTTCACTTTGCGAGAATTTTCTTTCAGTTTTTGGAAAATTTTGCCAAATTTTACCCAAATTTCCAATAATTTTAACAAACTTTCCTTCAATTTCATTTTTGTTTCAAAACGTTACTTTTAATCAAAACAATCCAACCGGGAAGGTAAAATGCTCTCAGGAGAACGTTTTCTCGCGCTCCCATTCTGCTTTCTACGCCTCAAGTCGATTAATGTGTTGAATGCAGCACTACACCATTTAATGACCGAAGAACACTGAATTGAAATGTGATAATTATATTAAATGAGGCTATAACTTTGCCGGTATAGAACCAAATTCAAATGTTGTATATATTGTTATGACGTATGAGCACTGAGGTTTCTTAACTGTAAAGGAATCATCATTTTTAATACAATACAATACAGTTTATTACAGTGCTTTAGGCCATCTGGCCTTTGTCACAAACATAAACGATAAATTAAATGGTACATGATTGAGGTTTTTACAACAAACAATAATCAAAGAGAAAGAAACAAACGTCTTGCTTCCATTGCGTGTAAAATAAAGTGTGATAACTGCAAAAATGATTATTTAAAATTAGCTGCTAATCAAGTATTACATTTTGCTCTAGTTGCGGGTTAATACCACTGGGAATTAGGGGACAAGATTAGGTAGCTGGGGTGGGGCATTGTCCCCCCCCTCCGCCCTCTGGATACGCCACTGCACCCGACCCTAAGCGATTTCCACATAACTGCCTAAATTATAGAATTGTCGGTATGGTTATAGCAATGATTTAGTTGTATGGTAGCTGTAAGTCGTCAAATAGCGCCCTTCACAAATTTTCTTTAAATAAAGCTGACATCTTGGTTACAAATTCGAGGACACCGGGTTTGTTCTTTATTCAGTCCATTTTCAACTTATTCCCTCTCCAAAAATAAACATGGTTACTGTATTTTAGCCATGGAATAAGCCACAAGTTCCACTATGTTTACTAAAACTATAATACTGTTGTACTGCTTTTGAGTAGTTAAGCATTCAAAAGGTAACATTGGTATTATGTGTTACGAAATTATATTAAAGCCGCTTTTGAATGCTTAACTTTTTAACCAACGTTAGGCTGTTGAAAGCTTAATCATTCTTCGGATTGGGTGTTTCAGCGACGAGAGCCTAATGGTATGAAATTGTGCCATTGACCTGACAGGTCAAAAATAAGAAGGCAGTTTTGAGTGCCATCGGCAGCTAATCCCTTGTTATTTGTCTAGGAGACGACTGATTTTCCATATCCAGATATCGGGAAAACTTTTGTGAATTAAGAGAATACAGTTTATAAGAAGCTTTCAGTCTGGCATGGAATTTCATAACCAAATCACGCTACAATTTAAGTCTCTGAATAGTTCGTAGAGATTCCCGTTTCTGCATGCATATACTGTTGATTAGCGCATTTGAATGGTCTTGATTCCATACCTTAGTGAATTGTGCGATCGGTATTCCCTAGCAGTTGATTGGTCCTTTACACATCATGTGAATTTCGGTCATGTGACATTACTTAAATTTGAATTTCGGAAATTGCCGATTGCGATATGCCGATTGCGATATACTGTAAAGCTAACCACTGAAATAGTTGATTTTTCCTCTGCAGTTGCAGGTTCTTGTTTAGGTGCAAATATATCCATTGCATTTTTCTGAGATATTCTTTACCGAAAAAATCCATGTATAACGTAAACAAATTTTCTTGGATCTAAGTATGTGGATGACCTAATTGCTCATATTCTTAACAAACAGTAGACAAAGTAATTAAAAAAACACCTTTTTCCCCCATTTACGAAGATTATCTATTTTTCTAATTTTGATCTATAGTATTCTATTTACCTATCGGCGTGCAAAACACGTACAGCAAATGCGTAAAATCTAACTTGATGTGTATCTTGTGACTTTGCTATGAATATTATTCCCAAATGCGCAGAAAAGTCTTCTTTTAAAATGTTTGAATCTTGAAAGGTTCATGAGTGTAAAAATCTTGAAATACTACAAAGTGCTTACTGCTCCAATTATTTTATTATAAATGTAGAATATCACAGAGCAAGACGTTTTAGACGCAGGTTGCAGTTGAAATTTTGGCATGAAATAAAATAAATAAAATAACAAAACTAGAAATACAAACTATGGTAAATTCCTTATTGCAAAATGATATACAATATTTTAATGCCATATCTAAATTAAGGAAATAATTGCATAATTTGAACTGTCTCCCCGTTCGTCCATTACAACTATTACATACATGAAAAATCCTCAGACGTTGATCTGACATAACTCGAAGACTAAATATGCTCTTTTTTCTAAATCTATCAATCATAAATCATCTACTCGTAAAGTCCAGAGAAATCCAACTTTTGGTGTAAAAAAATCACGCAAGAATTTGGAGCTTCGTATTTTTTACGATCCATGGGTTGTCATTTGAACTTATGATAACGTTATGTCAATGGAATTTTTACTGAGATCACGGAGGTATATTTGTTTTATACGCATGTGCAACGTAACAGCGATGACTAAGCAAACACAGAACCACGCTTTGAGACGGCTGTTCAAAATATAATACAAAAGGTCAACGAGTCTTTTGTTATGTTGTCGCAAAGTCCACCGTGGACTTGAAACGGCTGCGGTTAATTCAAATGAATATTCATTTGATACATTTTTAAATATACCCCGTGATCGTAGTAAAAATTCCATTGACATAGGCCTAACGTTATCACATTTAATTTAAAATGGCGACCTCTATAGATTTGCTTTGCAATAAATCAATTACTTTGTTCAGTCCTTCAGTTCTATGCATAATGTTTGATCTGAAGCACAGTCTTGGATTTTTGGTGTCCACAGTTCTTCATATTATACTTAAATACAAACATACAATTCGACTACAGTATTCGTTCTTTGTCTTAGCTTACTGGTCAAAACAACTATTTCTTCTCATACATTTCGTATACCTTTTTTAATAATGGTACTGCTCAATAAATAATGCCAATTGGAATCTCATTACAGCTTTTGAGTCCTACTTTGAAAAAACAATAATGTAGTCATAAATCTCATATTTTTTCAAAACGTATCAGAGTCAGAAGTTTGATTTAACACGAACGTTTTTTAATTATTCCAAACTTTGCAAATTTGGATATAAAGCATGGCGTTACAATGCTAGACTGATCGTGGCTTGAGAGCCACAAATTTAAATGTAAGGCAAAACAACACGACCGATAGTTACTGAAGTTCAAAACAACCAACTAACCTATCAAAAAAGGTTTACATAATATTAAAGACCCCGACTACCAAAGATAACAAGGATGGACCTGCTGAATGTATGGCGTGGAACCAGAAAAACAAGTATTTGGTACTTGCTTGTTTTCGAAGAATTTAAGATGGCCAAAGAAATGTTGTTGGAGACGATATACCTCTAAAGGATTAGTTAAATGGTCATGCATTTTCATCTTATATTACTTATTCCGTTCAAGACATATCTAAGCTTTAATGTATATCTGATTTGTTTAGAAATAGCTGAAATAGATCTAGTTGTTAGTCTACTACTTTTGATAACACAGCCCTACACTCCTCACAATTTTGTATGCCTTTTATTTATATTTCTGTTATATTTGGTGACTTACAACCATTATATTTGCTAGGGTGACATCTGTAAGGCTTGATGTATACAGATCTACTTTAAAGAATAACATATCAAAGTAGATTCTTCATATCTATGGTTGTCTCTTGTCTTTTATACTACGTATGCGGCAAAACTTTCAGAAAACGACGCCCCTGTAAAGCAAACCTCCGCGGGGTGGACCAGGACGCTACTGAACCTAAATCTTGGATGAACTCCTGTCAATACGTACAATTTCAACCAAAGTGAACTTTAGCCACAAATACAATAGTCTAATGTATGTGTACTTGCGTCATGGTACACCGTTTTCGTACTTTTCTTCCAATAAATCCTATTTGTACGGAACATAAGCTGATAAGTGGTTGCATACCTGTAATGCCCTTTGGCTGTTTGATACGTCATTTGACCTTCGGCTTACTACGAGACAACAATCATGACAATGTTAAACAATGTTGCTTATTAGTTGCTACTGATTTATCTCAAAATTATCTATAGAAGATGACAAATCACGGACCATTTTGTTGCGTCATATTTGCAAGATAGAAGCCGTTTACAGTAATAATCAAATTAATAGGATTGCCATTTATCTAATTATAACATCTTGGTAATGGAACACCATCGAACATCTTAAGTTTCTTACATAGTAATTGTAGTGTTCGTGATACATAACGTACACTTAACGTAAACATCTTTATGCATTTGTTTAGCTTTCTTCAAAATGTTTATTATCAGTCAAGAAGAAACCTTGAATTTAAAGCAATATTACCATGAATTTGAATATATATATATATATATATATATATATATATATATATATATATATATATATATATATATATATATATATATATATATATATATATTTATATGTATATATATGTATATATATATATATATATATATATATATATATATATATATTTTATATATATATATATATATATATATATATATATATATATATATATATATATATATACATATATATATATATATATATATATATATATATATATATATATATATATATATATATATATATATATATATATATATATATATATATATATATATATATATATATATATATATATATATATTTATATATATCTATATATATATATATATATATATATATATATATATATATATATTATGTAAATGAGGATCAAGTAGAGTACCAGTCATGTGTTGATGAGTCTGTGTCAAATGTGATAAAAAGAACTTGTTGCTGAACCCGAAGAAATCGAAGGAAATGTGCTTTGTAAACAAAAACGTCAAACATACAGGGCTTTTGGAATCAAAATTAGACAACATATTTATTCAAGGTTCAGAGGTTGCAAAATGCGTGAAAACTGATTATCTTGGTGTATGTATTGATGATAAACTGACTATGATGTGTCCAAAATCTCAAGTAAAGTTTATTATATTGTTTCAAGTTTATCATACATTCTATCTTTTTGTAATCTTAATGCTAGAGTTAATCTTTTTACATCCGCTATTTTATCACAGGTTCTTTATGCTGTACCCGTTTGGTATCATGTAATCTTACAGAAAGACAAAAACAGAATCAGGAAATGTTTAAAGTATACTTTAAAGATTCTTAACCTACTTTATCCCATGCCTATTGATATTTTAGATGACAGGGCGAAATTGGAATTCATTGCAATGGCGACAAAAATCAACAAAGAACAAAACCATCCTTTACACAATACATTACAAAGTCATCTAGTACGCTCAAACAGAAACCTTCGAAACCCTAACATATTGCCAGAATACAGAATAAACGTCTACAGAAAATCATTCATTTACTGTGCTGCAATTTACTTACAGACAGGAGAGTTAGAATTACTGTTTTAAACCTTTTATCTTTAATTTTTCTCCTTATTCATTTATTCATGTTTTTTATTTTCTGCTATGTGTTTTAATATGTATATGCATGTACTTTTCCTTTTACAAATGTTTTAGATTTGTACTGGAATATATAATAATAATAATGATAATAATAATAATAATAATAATAATAATAGTATAAATAATAATAATGATAATAATAATAGTAATGATAAAAAAATATAAAAAAATAATAATGATAATAATAATGATTATAATAATAATAATAGTAATAATAATAATATATATAGCATTTCAAGGTGTTGAAAAGGTAGTGTAAAAAGTGATATCTTATGTATTTTTTTTTGAAAATTAATTGCCTCTTTCTAAATTATTGAACCAATATTTTGTTAATTTCAATTATTGAGCTGTTGAGATGGAGTGTAACATGTACTTTACGAAAATATGATTTGCCCACCTGATCATGTATCGTTTGTTGGTACTTTAAATGAAAGAAATTAAAAAAATCATTTTATAGAAATACATACAAAATTATTTTGGATCTGCAATCATGACGTCATACTTTACATTGTAAGGTCATTTTTCAACACACTGGTGGAATCTTTGACATGCAATAACTCTTTAACGGAACAATATATCAACATGTCTTTTTCGCCACTTTTTTCATTTAATAATCATTCATGATACAACTAAAGACTACGGGAATATTCTTTTATTTCCTTTATTCCAAATATTTCGTAATTGAGGAATTCTAGAATAACTGAATATATATAGAGGTTGACACCATTTATTGTTCCTAAAAGATACCGATTACCAATGATCAACATAGTTATTTGTTGCATGCCAAGTAAAGGATAACATCTATTCTTTACGAAAATTTACGAGCAGACGTTTCCAGATCAAAAAAGAGATTTTTCCTACCGAATCCACTCATTTCATCTCTAAATGAAACTGATTTTATGAACCCCTATTGTTTCTGGGAGCGATCTGGAGATGATTATCACGCAAAATAATCAACTAGAGGACACCAGCAAGCAGTATTACCCATAATGCACCATTATCTATATTGCACCATTACCGATAATGCACCATGTGTCCCATATTTTTACTGTGTGGATGAGCTTCAAATGGTTATTGAAAATTGTACACACATTGCAAATTATCAATAAACAAGCTAAAGAAATATTCCTGTGAATTTATATATATGTATATATACTATATATATATATATATATATATATATATATATATATATATATATATATATATATATATATATATATATATATATATATATATATATATATATATATATATATATATATATATATATATATATATATATATATATATTTATATATATATATATATATATATATATATATATATATATATATATATATATATATATATATATATATATATATATATATATATATATATATATATATATATATATATATATATATATATATATATATATATATATATATATATATATATATATATATATATATATATATATATATGTATATATTAAATATATATATATATATATGTATATATATATATATATATATATATATATATATATATATATATATATATATATATATATATATATATGTATATATATATATATATATATATATATATATATATATATATATATATATATATATATATATATATATATATATATGTATATATATATATATATATATATATATATATATATATATATATATATATATATATATATATATATATATATATATATATATGTATACATATATATATATATATATATATTAAGAGAGAAAGAGAGATAGGGGTTATTAAAGAAACAATTTGGTGTAAAAACCATGTTAATACGTTTTCTGTTAAGGAGTTATTGCATTCCAAATATTTCAAAACTCTTCACACGCTCACGCAATCTTTGAAATGTATTAACTCCAAAACAGAATCAGATATCAACATGATCACGTAAATATTCCTTTTATTTTTTATTTTGTTTTTTATTGACAACTTTCAATGTGTGTAAAATTTTCATCAAAAAAGCAATCCACGCAGTTGCTGATCTCATCACCTTAAGCGTACAGCATAGTGGGAGAAATAGCTATCAGGGCCACTATATAGCCCTGTGTCTTTCGATGGATTGCACTACCCATGCGAGCTCGAGTACAAGCAGATGTTGAGACAGGTTTGGCTATCTTTCTTTAGGCATGTTGATGGATTGTACTGTCCATGGAAGTACAAACAGACCTTTGACCTTTTGACCCCAGAGTCTACGGGGACACCAAATTCATGTACCAAGGTATCATGGTACAACATAGGGTTGGTATAGCTTTGTACTTTTTGAGTTTAAAATGCCGCAAAAATGTACAAATTAGTACATAATTACCCCTAAAATCTCATATTTGTCCTTTGAGCTCTGACCCTTGACCCTAATCTCTAAAATAGCTTCTAAAAATGTTCACTTTAATCGTACCCTACTGTATGACACCCGTCACACGTATCATTCATAACTATAGGAGGAAATGGTTAAACAAGTCAATAGCTCTTTGACCTTTTGACACCAGAGTCTGTACGGAACACAAATTCACGTACCAAGGTATCATGGTACAATATAGGGTTGGTAAAGGTTTTGTACTTTTTGAGTTTAAGAATCCGCAAAATTTTGCATACAAAGCAATTATTTGACCTTTGACCATGACCTTTTGACGTACGATTATTTTAAACTTTCGTCAGAATGTTAAACTATACCCACCTATACAATTTGTAAAGATACCAAGTAATTTTTTTAAAAGATACAGCCATCAAAAATGTTACCTGTGACCGTTGACCTTTGAACTTTGTACCAAAAACCCTGGAGACTAAAGGTTCGGGCCAGGGTATCCGTTCCACCAATTTTAGTTTATGTGTGTATTACATTTTTTTAAATTATAAGCTACACAAAATTAATTGTTGCATACGCACACATGCACACACATATGCACAACCCACAACAACAAAGAAGGCGTTATGGGGAAACGTAAAGTGGACATAAATAGAGCATTATGCTGAACTTGGTGCTTTCCACATGTACATTGTGGGGAATTGCTGCACAATGAGGAAGTGAACCACTTCCCCATAGTGTTTTCATGTATTTCTATATAGGATATAGTCTCCAGATATATTTTCCTTGCAAAAAAATTGTCCTCCCAGATGTGTGTGAATTGTGTCTATTACCCAAAGTATGAAATTTAGGTTAAAGCATGTTGCCATCACTGTGTCTCAATCCCCACAACGCTTTTATCCCCTTCCCACACACACACACACACACGCGTACGCACGTACACACACAAACACACGGACAGATGCAAAAATCACAAAATGTTGTCCCGTTCCAAAAACTTATGACTCCTAACCCCTAATATGAAGTCATCATATGAGACCACCTGGTGGTCCCCACCAGCCCCATCCTCCTAATATCAAGGGGGTGGCCGTGTAGTGTAGGAGTGCAGGCAGTTATTTGCCTATACAGCAAAGTGACTACAATATCTCATACCCACATATATGTATATGTGGGTGATGAGATAATGACCATTTGAAGATCATCCACACAGTACAAATTTATGATAGGTCTCCACCCTACACGGATTATCTTAATGAGTATTAAAAAAGCACTCGGCCGAAATATTGAGACGCATAACATGGAGTTTCTTGAATATTCGAATAAACTATTCCTACATAAACTTGTATATGAATATTCAAATAAATCATAAATCTCTCTAATAATTAGGCTACTTAATTCATTTTATCAACGACACGGATATTCAAAAGTAAGATGTTTTGAGAATTCCTACGAATTAGAAAAAAGACGCCCTTCGTTTGATCGGGAGCTCTTTTATTTTCAAAAGCACTCGCAAATTAATTCGATTCATATCTTTTTTTTCAAGAAAAGCTCTTCATAGCGTCTTCTTCTTAAATTTAACATTGGTGAATACGTGCTTGGACTGCCAGAACATGACATTCATTGGTGAATATGGGCATACTGAAGGCTGAAATCCCTGGCTTCTGTAGATGTATTGAACACAAATCAATACTATCTCAGCTGATCAAAGAAGCGCGAACCAATCATGGAGACTTAATTAGTCTGGCTGGATCTTGCCAATGCATATGGTTCCATCCCTCACAACTCATACAATTGGCATGAAAACATTAACATATACCAGACAAGATGAAGGTAATGGTCAGTAGCTACTTTGGAAGATTTCAGTTACATTTCAAAACACCAACATTCACCACAAAATGGCAAGATATGAAAAAGGGTATCATAACTGGTTGTATAATTTCACCCATTTTATTTGTTATGTACTGCAGCAGCAAAAGAAGCAAGATGATCAAGAATAGAGTCTTCAGTACGGGGATATATGGATGACCTGACGGTAATAAATACAACACATGTACAATCAAGGTGAAAACTGACAGCATTAGAGGACGTGGCAAGGTGGGCTAGGATGACAATCAATCCGAGGAAGTCTCGATAAAAGATCATTTTGAAAGGGAAAGTGGTCAATGGGTTTCTGCTGAAAGTCCAAGGGGAGGCGGTATTGGTAAGCGGTAACCCCATTTAATGCCTAAGAAAGTGGTGTGAAGATTCCTTGGAAGACTAATTAAAGGTCAGAAACACGTTGGTTTAGGAAAATTGTTGTCAGGAAAGTTTAAGACCTGGATTTATCAGCGCGGGCTCTTACCAACAATGATGTGGTTGCTGACGATATGTGAAGTACCTATTTCTGCATTTGAGGGAATTGAGACGAAAACGAGGAAGTACCTCCGAAAATGGATGTGGATCCCACTAAGTTTTATTTCCATCGTACTTTATATAAGGTCTGGGCGGCTGCAATTACTGCTTTCGTCAGTGGTGGAAGAATTTAAGCTTGCAAAGTGTTGAGTATTCTTGACGTTAAGAGACTACAGACAAGCATGTGAGATGCACAGATGTTAAATTGGTTGCTAGACTTGTAAGTGGTAAGTGAAAGATGCAGTGGCGTATTTAGGATAACATTGTTATGGGGTAACAATCCTCTCAAGGACAAAAGTAAAAAAAATTAACCAAATATATATATGTGTGTGTATATATATATATATATACATTAATATATATATATATATATATATATATATATATATATATATATATATATATATATATATATATATATATATATATATATATATATATATATATATATATATATATATATATATATATATATATATATATATATATATATATATATATATATATATATATATATATATATATATATATATATATATATATATATATATATATATATATATATATATATATATATATATATATATATATATATATATATATATATATATATATATATATATATATATATATATATATATATATATATATATATATATATATATATATATATATATATATATATATATATATATTAAAAATAAGTTATATATATTATATATTAAAAAAAAAACAAAATAGGCTATTACAAAAAAATTACAATGTCTCTAGCCAACAGAATTTAAAAAAATTATGTTGGCCAGAGACATTGTCATTTTTTCCTATTTTGTTTTATATATATATTGTATACTTATATATATATATATATATTATGCATATATATAACAAATATATATATATAAATATATATAAATATATATATATATATATATATATATATATATATATATATATATATATATATATATATATATGAATATATAAATATATATATATATATATATATATATATGTATATATATATATATATATATATATATATATATATATATATATATATATATATATATATATATATATATATATATATATATATATATATATATATATATATATATATATATATATATATATATATATATATATATATATATATATATATATATATATATATATATATATATATATATATATATATATATATATATATATATATATATATATATATATATATATATATATATATATATATATATATATATATATATATATATATATATATATATATATATATATATTTGCGGGTACCTCAGGGGCGTAGGAGAGGTCGCCTTTCAGGGGCAAGAACCCCAAAATTCCTGGTTACAAGTGGGAAAATCGCACTGGTAAATAAAGTTTCTGCTAAGCAGGAAATCACGCTCAATTGTTGGAAATTCTTGTACAAATTTCGGGAAATCTGGCTCAATTTTCGAGAATTTTTTTTTGTTTTTAGGAAATTTCCTTCGTTTCCGGTAAATGTCTTCACTTTGCGAGAAATATTCTTCACTTTCCAGAAAATTTCCTTCAGTATTTAAGAAATGTTGCAAAATTTACCAAATTTGGCAAACATTTTACCAAATTTTCCTTCAATTATACAAATTTGTTTATTTTTCATTTTGATCACTTCCCCAGTTTAACATTCCAACTTACAAGAAAGAATCCAACTGGGAAGGTAAAATACTCTCAGACAGTCAGGGGAAGTTTCCCATGTTTCCCCTCCGTTTCGTACGCTTCTGACCCTCCTTTCAAGTTGATTACAGTGTCGAATGGAGCTCTGCATCATTTTATGACCGAACAACACTTTTTATGACCGATAATTATTAAATTGGGCTATAAATTTGCCTGTATACAACCAAATTCAAATCTTGTATATATTGTTATAATGTATTGGCCCTGGGATTCAAAAATGAGGTTTCTTTCATATAGGAGTCACCATTCTTAATAAATATTTCACCGGAAATTGGGAGGGGGAAAGAATATGTAGTTGGGGGGATCGCCCCCTGGCCCCCTCTGGCTACGCCATTGGAAAGATGCAGTTCGTCAGGCAGAGTGCACCATAAACATACGTGATTTCATTGGAAACCCGTGTGTTGGAATCACGATCTCAAGTCCACCAGCTTTCAATAACGGAACAAAGAGGGTCCAACAGAAAGGAGAAGAATGGTCCAAAATGAGGTAAGGAGAATGGAAGATTGAAATAGCAGATCAAGAACTGTTGAACTTGGATCACAAGGAGTCTGGACAAAGTGGATCTATCTACCAGACAGAAATTTGTCATGGTTACATGTATGGAAACTAGAACCATTTAGAATTTCTTTCCTACTTCTTTAGTTTATGACATTTTGCCAACGACACTTTGTCAACGACAGTGAACCTTTTCAAATATGGAATGGGAGAGGACCTGAAGTGCGGAGAAAGGGGTTACTGGCACACATACTGAGTAACATGCAAGATTGACCTGTCACAAGGCAGATATAAATGGCGTTATGATAAGGTCCTGCAGTCATTAGGTAATATCCTTGAGCAGGAAACACGCAAGAAAAGAACAGTCAGATAGCATCATGTACCAAAAATACACCTTGTTAAAGAGGGGGACAAACCACCAACTCGTCAGCACAATGGGGAAGTCTCTTCATGAAAGCCAGCTCATGGAATTTGACATTTGAGTTGGAAAGAAAGCTCAGTTTCCTCTGATGGTAGTTACAGTGCTGCAACCGGATGCAATTCGTTTGTCTAACGAAGCTCTTTGTTAGGTATATAGCGCCTTTTATGGAGGAGGAGAACTAACTTTTTCTTCAATTGCAATGAAGTCATATATCTTACACATTGGTGAATATGTGCTTGGACTGCCAGAACAAGACAATTCATTCATGTACTTATATTCCACATTAGCTGCCCATTGAGTATGTGTTTGGACTGCCAGAGAAAGCAACTGAGAGATGTTATAACGCATTCATGTAAGACGTGACTGATATATTAATTGCACAGGCAAACAGAAAAGAATATCTAAACTTAAACTTGAATTTTCAAAAAAGTATGTGTTTCTGAGTACCAAACTGTACTAATTGCCGTTTACCTTTTACCAAGTTTTTTTAACAGGATTGTTGTTCCAAAATTGTACAATTTGTGACGAAATTAAATTAAATCCCAAGTTTTCAAATTTGATTTACGGTTCTAAAGCTTTAAGGAACCAACTTTTAAAAGCCATAGTCTAAGCTGTATGTCATTGCTAACAATTTTCGTTTTCGGATTCTTCTGAGAATATACCAGACAGATTAAAGGCAGGGAATTGACTCTATCAACTGCAACTTTACCGTGCGACAACTTCATTGTGACGCTATAAAGACTGTTAACCGCTTGCGTAAGCACGCACCAAAAAATAATTCCAAAATGATGTTATTCACAAAGGATTTACTTTTGGTCAATGTCGGGAAACCAGGGACAAATCTTCCCGCATTTCAGAAATAACGCAATGAAGGTCTCTTTGACCACTTCCCTTCCCTCTCTTCAAGACACACACAGACGCCCGTGCGAACAATATAAGAATATCAAAATGAAAAGAGAGATTTTACTTAACGAATATAGCCACTTAATCTCTACTTTCTCAAAATCAAGTTGGAAAATATTTTTTCCAGCCCATAGGGTTTTTCTTCTACATTCCAAACATTTCCCCCCCAAATTAAATGCGTGCAAACTTTTACATAACCATTTCCATTTCGCACTACACAATAAACGCATATCCCTGGGTGCTCTATCGGTACATGGCAGCCTCGCTACCTTCAAATCCTTAATTTCAATTATCTGAATAATCCCTTAAATTAATGTATTGTCCCCGACTGCTTAATAGGCATTACAGGTGCGTCATCAAATAGTCACTAATAGCATGTAGAGTGATGTGTTTTCAGGTGATAAAATGATCTACACGGTGTTGTTATTAAATGTGAACATTACTTTGAAACACAAAGCATGGCTAAGTGTGTCCTCTTCATCGCATCGTAAATCACATACCAGTCTCTTTACACTTCATCAGTAAGGAAACGACATCTTAAAAGCATCACTTACGACGGATAGCCGAATTCTTAAGAACATTTTGAGCCTATTATATTTAACAATTAAGAAACTTACCCATCCTTTGGAATGGCGCGAATACAGGAAATGCATTAAAACATATTCTCATATTTTCGCTTTTCATTCTTTTTAAAGCTTTTTTTCGATGCATTTACAAAAATTTTATTCATAAAGGCATTTGAAATATGAGAAGAAACCTATATGGATAAACGCAATCTACATTGTAATGAACTTTCAATTAGATTTTACTTCAGCTGTCAGAATTCGTTTCGAAAATGTTATGTGATTTGATTGAATGATTTCAAGACTGACATACTTTCAAATTATGTATTTCATCAGGAAGAAGCTATTATCAGAAAACGGATTATAGAAGTGCTTTATCTCACTATTTTTTGACAATCTTGAAAGACATATGATATGATAACTTTTGCAAATATTCTTGTTTGGATCCGGAAGCAATAAAATACGACTAAATAAGTCTTAATATCAGATACAAATTATCAGCAATAATCGTCTCGAAATTGCAACCATACTAAAACTGTTATACAATGTAACATTTAAAGTTCCAGGTTACAGGACATGAGTGTACAATTTCACCCTGTTCCGATCCCTTGGATAAGCACGAAGCGCAACGTCAGCAGGGTCCATTTTAAAAGAATACTCCAGTGAATTTGCATTTTCATATACATAATAAACGACAGTTAAAAACAAAACGGTGAAACAACCATCGCTATATATCTCATTCCATTTAGGAGTTATTGCATTTTAAAAAATCCATCAGTGTGTTGAAAATTGACTAAACCGTCTCAATCAAATACCAATCCCACTGGTACCCGACCTCAATCACTGACCGCCCCCACATCTCATCAACAACCGTCCAAAAATGGATCCCAAATCCCATCACCAATCTCCCCAATTCCAAGCACCCCCCCCCCCCCCCTCTTCTCTCCTCCTCAATCCCATTACCCGAAACTCAAATACGTACTCCACGTAAACACGATATCTGATCTCTAGGTCAGTGAAATCTATCGAGGCAAGTCACATGAATTGGATCAAAAAAGCACAAACCACACCACGAGGATGCAAACATTGGGCAATAAGCCGCCAGTACACTTAAATCATTAGCGAAGCTATGTACTCTCCTACCGCTGATGTTAAAAAAATGATATTTCTTAAAACGTACAAACTAGACTATAATTTTGGCCCTAATAGTTTAAAAACCTATCACAGAAATACATCCTGACCTTCTGTATAGGTCAAAAATCCAAATGTGTCTAAGAAACTCTTCATACAACTGCTGTGTACTTGTTTGTATTACTTGATTAAAGGAAAAAAATACTTTTAGAGTTCAAGGTTAACAAAATTCACAACAAAAACAAAACATACAATTTGAATGCAAATGATACGCAGATAAGAGAATTCTAAATTAATTAACATTATTCCTCCTTGTCCATGTTGGATCGTACCAAATATATTCCTTGTTGCCTGGCTGCTAGGGCAACATTGAAGTCATTCTTGAAATGTTTGTATTTTCTGTTTTGCAACCCTCATATATCCTTGTACTTATTTTCAAGTCTCTTTAAAAGAAGGTAGAAAGCTAAAGACAAATCTTCTTTCAGCAGTTCAGTACTTACGTGAGAAACGGCTATTAATCCGTTTTCTTTATTTACGCCGCTAGAACTATTCTTCAGTTATAACTTAGGTTAACATTATGGCAATTTGTTTACTATGGTTTGCTCGATATTTAGACAAATTTCATGGCAGGTTCAAACATGTACTTTTTTAGTATCTTTGAAATCTTTTTTTCCTTTCAGTACTGGAACTTTCAAGGTCGCAAATGTCTGAAAGTTTAGGTTACAGTAATTAAAAAGCTTGATCTATTATCGATATATCGACGTGTAAAGTTATAAAACAGATCAAAGCAGAACTATAACGAAACTGATATAGCAGATATTGAGTTCGATGTTATTTGCTACAAATTATGATTAACTACCCAACTTATTCTGAATTTACTTCAGAATAAGTTGACAGAGTTGTGCTATACGTACATGACGTAATGCCCTTGAAAGAAGAGTGCTGATGATATTTTGAAGTCATAAGGGTCGCCCCATTGGAGTCAGCGGATATACCCTGTCGACAACCTTTCGCATCCTCGTCGGGGAAAATGCCTGTAGTTATGACAGAGAACAATAATCGAAAACAAATGGTGTCCAACAAATTTAATGAAACACAAATAAAACTTGAAAAAACAACTAAGATTAATATTTTAAACCATGGACCTCACGATGTTCAGCGCAGGTCACCCCCTTCCTCACCTCACGATGTTCAGCGCGGGTCGCCCCCATCTCCCCCCTGTCCGTTGTGAATTCTAGCATTTATTTGTGATACAACTTTCCGAAAGTGATTTAGGAAAATTACATCAATCGTGCCTGCGAGGTCATCCAAACAAGATGATTTCCCTTTTAAAGCACGTTTTTAATTACAACAATTGATCAGATCTTTAATAATGTGTTAAAAGAGACCTCTATGAAATGGCTTATGAAAGTCATATATTGGTAATCTTATTAAATCAGCACATGTTTCCATTCTTTGGTTATACTTCAAATTATCTTAGAAGATGCATGATGCAAATACTTTTAGTAAATAGTGTGTCACTGTGTGTTAGATATATTTAATGAAATGAATAATCTAAGATTTGTTTCTTGGTGAGCTTTCGAGGGAATAATGAATAAATATAATAAGCTAATAAAACCGTAAGAGTAAAGTGTTTGCTAGATACTTTACAAAGACGGTGTGGTTTGATAGATGTTGTTTTCGCCGTAAAAGTGGCAGTATATGTTTTATCCAGGGTATACCTTAAGCAGGGTCCAATGATCGTCGGTTGTGCGTGTACGCCGGTAATTATACCTTGCTCCTAGCTCTCTTTCATTCCCTTTTTTTGTTTGTCATTGAGGAGCGCTGGGAAGTCCAAGCACAATTGGCAACAAGCAGATAGTGAAGAGAAATTCAACTTTTTTCTTTGGAAAAAAAAGTGACTGAATGATATCAAAATTGTTTATTAACAGTAGAAACATTGAAGTGTAGATTTGCAGCTAATATGACTTAACCAGTGGGCAGATCAAGAAGCATAAGTGACACTAAATAGATACAAAGTCAGCTACTATAAGCGTTGACGCACGACTACAAAAATCTTTGGGTGTTTATCACGTCCTAATAAAATTTATTGTAGACGCACAGGTTTATGTGCGTCAAACAAAGTGTAAATTTCCACGCACATCGTCAATTAAACTATCCAAGTACGTAAATAAGCCAAACCTACCATAGCAACTCGGTAACTAGGTGGGGCAAACAAACCTCAAATCCGCAATCATGCATGACCAATGCATTGACATTTAGATGTTCGCGAGGCCTGCTGCAAGTTTTGATCCATATATGGCACTTCTCCGGATCTTTGGAGATTGTAGCAAAAGGAATAAACAAAGTTCCGTTTGCTAACCGTTCTGGGTACCGGGAATCGGATTTACAAAGCTCGCAGTGGGCCTGCAAGCGCAATTTTTGTTCACCATTTGTCGTCACTCAGTCTGTGTGTGCAGAAATTTATTTTATACAGCATATTGCATTGACTGCATGAGCGTGCGCCGCTATTAACCTGTACTGTACCAACAACGCGTAAAATGTTTGCCCACTTAGTTACGCATATTTTGTGCTAGGCAAATTTATGCGGTGATTGGTTGAAAAAGCTGTCAATTATTTAACTTACAGAGGTTCATAGAGTATGTTCATATTACGTCGCACGCACTCTGGGTAGCTGGGTACCTTATGGGTACCGGAAGTAAGTTTTTATGTAATGCGCACTACACGAATTACTCTTGTTGCCTAAATGAACAACAGACAGACACTTCAGTGATTTAAAACAAAACAGAATATGCAAAAATATCCATTTGAGGGCCTCTATTAATAAAACTAGAGAAAATGTCTTTACCGGACCTTCCAGATTTGAAGAAATATTGAATCTTTATGCACACCTTGAATCTATCTCAACGAACTATCTTGTATAAGTCTTATAAATTGACAGGTACTCAAACACTACTCTCATTTCATGCCAAGAAAAAGGATATTCAATCGAAGAGTTCATGGGATTAGTCACGAAATGTGCATGGCATGACTTGGTTTGAAGTTGATCAAAATCTTATCATATGTCTTAAAATGTGCATTTTGTGCTACTACTGGCTTGATTGATCACGCTATATATTGTTTTTCGTGCAAGGAATCTTGATGATTGATTTCATCCAGGTTGAGCTGGTTCAGTTCAGTAGTCAAAACTGATGAGAATCAGGAATGGACAAAGTCCTTGTAAAATAAACTCAAGAAACCGGAAGAAGTGTATCTTTACATACAACTCTGACCAGATAAACAAAATTGACCCTTAGCAAACTATACATCATGTCGATTTCCTTTTCTTTCGAGATTCATGGAAAATTGCTATTTTCGAGAATTGTTTTGGATCGGCAATGAATAGAATATATCTACGGTTGTTCATGAAAAATTCCTTGCTCACATGCATACCCTATTTAAGAAGGCCGCAGTCGTGGCCGTATACTTCAGACTTAAGAAGCCGTATCAAAAAGGTCAGAATAAAGGCTCTCGCAAATACATTTTTTTCAATTCCATTGCCATTATGCAATGATACGATGTTGTGCTTCGACACTTGAAAGCAAATACAATAATATTTCTCTTCAGATAGTGTACCCATTAATTTTACATTTAATCCACTTCCTGCCCTGTCCTTCAGTTCTATCATGGAGTTTTGTGCTTCTATACAGTCACAAAGATGTTTTAATGCATTCCAGTGCGTCAGTCCGGGAGTTTGATATTCGTAGCTCGTCTATTCACATACGTCCAAAGCATTTCCAATTGGGTTCTTTGATTCAACTTACTGACCTGAAATAATCTTTTCTTTCACACGCTTTGTTCACCCTTTTCTATAATGGTAATGTCCAACAACTATTGTTTATTGAACTTTAAATATAATCTTTTTATATCAAACTCATAGGTTTTTCTAATTATTCTCCAATTTGCAAGTTAGTGTATTAAAGATGGCATGTTAAGCTCATGGAGATTTCAATCATAGATTGGTCGTGGCTTGAGAGCCACGACCGAAAAAAGATAAGCACTGTCTTGAAAGCACATAGCCATATATTTACTAACGTACCTAGTTCTTTACCAGAGAAGGATTAGATATTCATTTTTAGAAGCGTAATTAATATTTTCTGATTGAACACTTTCTCGTCCTTCTTCTTGTTTGCAATTCCCTACTCCAATCGCCCCTCCCAACTACACACGTTACCATTACTACGCAACAGCTCCTGCTAGTGTAGTTGTAGCCTGTGTTACATAATTCTATATCGAGAAGCGATTGATGTTTGTGAGCGTCGAGATAATGTGTTTAATTTTAACAATATGGTGTTTATGTTTATGTTATATTTCAATATAATACAACCTAATCTTACCCACCTTAACAAAGTCTGACAAAATTGTTACAATTACCAATTGTTAATTAAACTCTATTTTCACAAATTTGATGGTTCATAAGTTAATTGTGCAGTTTAGAATAACAATTTAATTAAGTTTCTTTCAATCAGTACCGAAATTTCAACAACGCGACACAGTATATCCCGAATCGATCATCATACATTGTCTCAAAGGATTGAAGTTCAAATTGAAACACTGATGAGCCAATATTGTGTTTTCATTTTGAGAAGAAAAAAATCGCAAATTTGTTTCTTGAGTGGTTAAATTCAGACCTACCATCCCACATGAAAATACTGAGAAAGGTGATAAAACCTGTAATGGGTACATTTATAACTAGACGATTTTGCAAAGAAAATTCTGAAATATACCAGGCAAATTATAATAGGTTAATGTAAATGTAGTAGTGGTCGGGCCACTCCCTATAGTTTATGTACATTGTTTTATATTGAAATATAACAGAAACATAGACACCACATTGTGAAAAATTAAACACATTATCTCTACGCTCACAAACATAGTAGTAGATGCCAAATTGACATTTCTGAAGCACTTTAGAAATTGAAAATCAAATATCAAAATGTTTCAAACAGAAAATCAAAAGTTATTCATGTTAAATGGAAAATTTGTCAATTTTTCATCATAATTCCACAAGTCTTTATCACACACTTAACATTGCTTTTCTTCAATACAGGTAATGCACAAGTTTGAGTGAAGTGTATTTGTGCCATTTCTGTTTGTTTCCAATGTTATGGAAGTCTGGAAGTTACTATTTGAGATTTCGGAGATTAATGAGGTACAGCGTGAGATTGTAATGATTTTAAAAACATACCTTTAATATATTTCAATTTCATACTTTGCTGTTTCAACAAAAACGCTGAAATTTGATAGAGATGTTACGATATTAAATATAATCATGAAATAATAGGTATTTTCACACTTTTGGAGTAAAGGGTGTGAAATAACGTATAGATATAGCATATCATGATATCTATGCTGCGGCGCCGAAAATGTTTAAATATTGGGGAATGAAAATTCTTAAATACTTTCAGCTCCTGTCATATTAATATTTGTGCTGTCATTTTGCTGGAAACTAAATTGGGTTTGTCCGAAATAGTGTGGAGAGACCAAAAGTGGAGTTCCTGAAAAGTGAGGGGTCATAGCCCCTTTGCTTTCGCTTCCGGCATCACTGCATCTATGTATTCATGCTCTTTACGCTTTTGCGAAAATGTTTTAATGAAATAAATGGATCTAATTTTGAGACAAATGGGTGACAGCGCAGTGTGGAGA
>JAIGNY010001514.1:1360000-1495000 GCA_020152595.1 Chiridota heheva
AAACTTCAAACTTCATTAGACAAATGCAACTGTGCTTGGATTCGTGTATGATATTCAAATAGTGTAACACAATTGTTATTTCTTTTTGGACATTTGCTAAGATGCATATCAATTTTAACCAATATAAGTTAATGCATAATCATGGACATCATTATCGTTTGTATCCAATACTTTGTTATTAACATCAGGCTGTATTTGTCTTATATTACCAAAAGATGAATGAAATGTATGCCATTTGCCGCCATTATTTAATTCGCAAAGGTATCACTGGTCACCTAATTATTGTAAGAAAGCACAACAATTTTCTCCACGTGTATATACGACATGAAACATATAAAGATGAACATGGGTATAGATATATCAAAGGTTCAAGTTCAACATTTTGAAAAGAAATATGAATATTAAAGTTCCTCAAACAATCACATGATAAACTTGATTCAAGCGCAATAATGGTAAAAAGCATATATAAACACCTTGCTTTTATGTATATTCAAGAATAACCTGCAATCTTAAAATGTTATTTTGTCACAGATAAGACATATTTTCTTTGTAGTGATTCGGCTTTGATTTTGAATTCATTGGCTAACAAAGTAGTAATAGGAGCATATCCAGTCATCGACCAATCAGGAGCCAGTATTTCAAATATCCACGAATGTTAATAGAATATACAAATTAGCTGGAAGTACTGGTTCCTGATTGAGCGAGGACTGGATAGGCACCTTGATTTTTATAATATTCATCAATATTTATAGAATATGCAAATTAGGTGTAATACTGGCTCCTGATTTGTCGAGGACTGGATAAACTCTTCAAATTTTACCACACGACCGAAGGTTGTCGAATCTTTTGGAGGGAAGGTATAAACACAGAACAAAAATGTCTTCAATTTTCTCTTTCTTATATTTGTGGTGGCTTTTAAAAAGCCTTTGTGTTTGTTATCGATTGATCACTCGATCTACTGTCCTCCTGTAGTCCACTGATGCTGACCTGCTTCTTTGCTCTCGTGCATCCTCCGCATTTCTAGATTCTCCAAGGGGACTCGACACGAGGTGGTTCCTCTTTTCGAAGGTAGCTTAGACATAAATCATTTCCAACTCATGGCTTTTTTCTTGTAATGGTGGGTGTAAAAGCGAAATGTCGGAGATCTCTTCATGCATGAACGCCTGCGAGGTTTGCACCTGGTTGCTCTCCCCATTTGTTATCTTTAGCTAAAAAGTTCCAAAGTTAGTCTGGTCTTTGGCTCTGGTACTTCGGTGGTGTTCTGAAGGCAGATGTGTTATGTACTCTGTTGTCAAACTTGCGTGCCAAACCGAACCGGTAGTAAGCTATGGCGGGGTATCTTTCCCTTGTCAGTATCCTCCTTTTAAACCCATTAGGGTAAGTAACTATTACGATTCTCGATTGCGTACCTGCCCCAACCAACGCAGTGGTACCGCAGTAGTCACGCCATTGTTTGTACTCCTTCCGCCCTCATTTTTTTAATAATCAAACACATGCAAATACAATGTTTTACCATTCCTCTACAACAATCTAGATCCACAGACAATCCATCACTTTACATCTGGGACCAAGATGGCTCAATCGATCAACCTAGCTTCCCAGCGTTCCATAGATGACGTTTCTCGGTAAATTGAACAACTCCTCTTCTTTGAAGTCTTTACTAACCGTTTCCTTCATCCCCTTTTCCAGCTCTTTGAAAATGTCTTTCGCAAGTGGATCTGTAATTAGTGGGCGTCAAATCTCTTTTAAAGCGTTGTAGAACGGTAATGTAAAGTCTCCTCCGTCAGTATGTTCTCCGTATATGTCAGGGTCACAAGAGTCGTCGCGCACCCTACGCCTGACCTCTGCACTGGTGATTTCTGAAGGGGCCTTTGCTACTACGATAAAGGTCTCATTACGTGGTTTCTTTGATGCCTGTTAATACACCAGCGCTGTTTTACGTTTTGTTGGGTGTTACACTAGTTTTCAAGTTGCTTCTTTGATGTCTGACGAAAGAATAAATCGAATTTCGAGAGAGAGAGTTGAACACACAATTACAATGACGGGGTCGTCGCCTGCGTATTCGGTTATGATAGTACAAATGCTATCACGAAACGCTTAATACGACCCGGACGAGAACACAGGTACGACGTACGGACAGACCTAACATCGACAACCAAGTCAATGTCCACGGCCTTTGATAACCAGTTGTGGTGCACTGGCGAAATCGAATTTCAACAAGGCTTCCCTTTTTGTGTTCTTTTTGGACCAATCAGAGCAAAGCAACAATGACGTCACAATATTTTAAAAGAGGCGCTCTTTCTATATGGAAGGTTCAGAACGTATACGGCTTGAAGATCTGTTTTCAATTATCGTATATTCAATACGGACTGTTACATCGTTTCTTTCCAACCAGGCATGAAAAGGTTCTGGCATGAAGGCGTACATTTCTCAATCTCTGTGGAATCTACAACTGAAGTTTCGCAAAATCTTTAGCATTGCCTCTGATCCTTCATTGTGATGAAACACAGGTGAAATACACGGGATCCAAGTGCTTTTCTCTATATCTAGTTTCAGCACTCAAACAGTAAAATTTCCGTACTCTGTGGCTTTTTGACATAGACTTTTTGCAAGCATAGGTCACCATCACCGATTCCACACAAATGCCTCTTCCTCGTTTAGAATACCCATAGTTGGCTTTCAGAGAAAAATGATTCGTTGAAATTACTCGTTGCCGGCCTTGTCGAAGACCTTCGTTGTTCAATTAGTCTCGATTTGCGGGTAAGCTTGCCATTAACATCTTTGACGATCGTTTCGACCCTCGGCAGCTTGTGTTCTCTGTTCGGGTAGCAGGTGGGACAACCGTATCACACACAACCTTAGAACTCGTAGGCTGCCTTTCACGACTCAACCCCCTCCTCCCCTACCCCTCATTCTGTCTACTTTGTAAGGACCGATGTGTTTTTCTTCTCCGGGAGATCCATTCCAACCTTTAAAGGGCTTTTACGGATTAGATGTCATTCTGGTATCCTGAATTAGGAACCAGGGCCATCGTATCGGTACAAAGGAAATTTCGTGGAAACATGCGCATGCAGGCCATGGAAATAATGATGCGGTTTTAGAAGGGATCTTCGCCTGTAGTTTCAAGAAACTCTTTTCGGAAACGCAAACATCCTAGCCGGAGTAGTTCTACATCGCTACAACAGTCAGACAGTACTGGTACATTTAACGAGCCGTGTCAAAAGTCTCGTTCTTCTGTTTTTCAAACCATAAGAGAAAAGCTTTGTGTTGAGCAGGTTTCATGTGATCAGAAATGTAGTTTTCGACTGCAGGCCAAGGACCGACGTAATATTCGTAAAGCTGGGTGTTGAAATGGTACGGGAAATAATCCTTTTTCTTTTCCGTTGACCCAAACGTCTTGGGAAAAGAAGAGAGAGGAGCCGGAATAAAGCTACACGAATCGATGATCCTCAGGGTCGTGACATCTATCTTTTTCTTCTTCCTAACTTTTTCTTTCAAGTCGATGCTCATCAGCTTGGCTCCGTTCATCACCACGTTGGGCCACATTCCGATGTTATTCATGTGATCAAGAATCAAATGACTGCTGTATCCTTTCATGTTGTGAGCGATGACGGTGCTCCTTTTGTTTTCTGGAGAAAGCAACCATCTGCAAGTCTTTTTTGAGTGTTTTTTATTTCCTGAGAAAATGTGTTGTCGTTTACCACATGACGCACAATCTTGATGGGTATCTTCGTTTTGGATACAATTCAAGCAAACACGATATGCTAGACAATAGTTTGGCACGTGTAAATATCCTCCGTTGTCAAGCTTGTCTTCCTGCATGCATTCGAAATCCGAGAAAAATGTATTTTAGAGGAAGATTCTTTTCTTGCAGGCCGAGAATATTACGACTTTCTTTGTTGTCGTCAAGAAGTACCTCTCCTCCTCCTCCTCTTCCTCTTTTAATCGTTTGCAAGTATCAAAGATGGTTGTACGATTTGTGACTCTTACAGTTTCTGTAGTAACGTTGACTGTATTTGTGTTGGAGTTTGACGGTTTGTCCACAAGTAGTGAAACGACGGATGCGTTGGCAGATCGTGCGCGGTGTTTTTTTGTTTGTTTTGGGTTTTATCGTGACTTTGCTTCTTTTTGGGATTCTCTTGTCATTTGCAAACCAAGTCGGACTCTTGAAGGATCGGTCGCAATCTTCACATTGTATCCATTCTGTCAACTGGCATTCCTTTGTGGCATTGAAACAACATTCGCAAACCTTGTGGCAACGATGGTGGTCGAAGACTTCGTACCCTTTATCACAAATGTCACAAAAGTAATGGGTATCCAGTAGTCCCGGAAGTGAAGTGACCACGCTAAAATGATTGTCATGGTAAAAAGATGATTTTTTTTGCACGAGGATGTCCTCTGAATAGAAACAAGTAGTGTTGGTTTGTTGTAACGACATTCACTTGATAATTGGACAACACGGCTTAAAAACGCTCTACCTCTTCCAATCCACAAAGAGCCATTGCAACAGCGGCTCGTTCGTGCAACTCTCTGGCGAGTCTCGTTTGTTCACACTGCCTTCAACGAATGTTTTCCAGTTGACTAAATTGTCGTTCTCTTTATCGATGCGGGCTTTGGCGGTCACGATAGCTCGGGCAAGACAGAGGTGGTCTTTGTTTATGATACGGATGATAGAGTGTTTTTTTAGGGTCTAGTCTTTTATGTTGGCACGTCCACTTCCATGAAGCATCTTGATGTGAATCACTTGATTTCAACGTCTCTGCGAGCTCGAAGGCAGTCTTTGATTGTAAAACTCGAAAAATGGCAATTAGAATACGTTGCACGCTCACTTGATCTCTCCGCAAGAGTTGAACCCATATCGGATACTCCAGACTGGATGCATGAATCTCAAAACCCATTCGATCTTGAGCAGCAAACCTTCTACCAGTTGTAAATGAGACTTTCAAAAACAGCATGCAATATGTTGACGACGTCCTCCTCTTGATTGACCAGTCAACCAATTCTCTCCCCGTCGAACCGCACAACGTGTTCATTTGCCTCCGAGATGTACCTGGGAATATGGCGTGTTCTGGTCTCCTCGATGCGTTAACAACTCTCGACGGTAGCCTTTTCATCGCTCGGTCGGCTTCTTCGTCGTGTTGTTGAGCCATCTGGTCCTATTCACTTCCGTCATCCTGTTCCCGGTCGACATCCATAGTCTCCAACTTGTCCGATTCTTCATCTTGTTGTCGATAAACATCCATAGTCTCCGACTCAGCTTTCCAACTTAAATGAGTCTTTCTATTTCTTCAACAAGCGGAAAAAACTCCCAAACGATGGGTAATTGGAATACTTGTTCATCAGGAATTGGCATGTTTTTCACAAAAGTACTGAATTATGTGGGTAGATTACTTCCTCTCGCAATCATCTGCTCCAGTTCTCATTCCTGGGAGTCGATACCTCATTCCTCTGTGTCGATTTGTGCATCCCAATCCTCTTTTTTGATATTCCAATCCATTAAGTCTTCCTTGTTTTGTGATTTAACCTCCTCCTCCGCAAACCCATCCGGCAATTTACAATGTTTTTCGTCCATGAGTGTTGCTCGTGTTCAACGTCCAGCCTTTACTGAACAAATCCACCATGCGTTGGGCCATGATCTTTTAAAATAGGTTTACAGGAAAAGACATCTACAAATGATGTTAATTTGTCGAGATCGAAAAATAGAATCACGTAATTTCAAGGAATTCACGCCTAGTAACTTGGCACGATGCCAAGATGTCCACACAATTTTCTCACTGAAGGTGACTTTTACAATCTATTTGGCTTAAACTAAGTATTGATGGTCATTTAGATTGTTCAAACTACTAGAATCTTGTAAAATATAGATAGTAAATTATATTTTTATATCATTGTTTTCGGAAAAGATAATATAAGGAGCGATACAATTTTAATTGTAACATTCAACAGATGGAGAAGCTGGATGGAACATCACATCATCCTTTCACGTGTATCGTCGCAGGACCGTCAGGGTGTGGAAATACCCGGTGGGTGAGAACGCTGTTAGAACGTTGCGAGCAATTAATCAATCCACCTCCTGAACGCGTGTATTGGTTTTACGCCGAATACCAACCAGATTATGAGACATTGAAAGAAGCTTACCTCATGTCGAATTCATCGAAGGATTACCTGGTGAAGAGGAACTAAAACGATTGGATGCAGATCATAGGAAGCTACTTGTCATGGACGATTTGATGAGCGAGCTGAATCCTGTCGTGACTGCACTGTTTACGAAAGGCAGTCATCACCGTGACCTATCTGTAGTACTTCTCGTACAAAGCTTGTTTTTTTAAGGCGGACGTACCCTTAGTCTCAACACTAATTATCTCGTATTTTAGAAAATCCTCGAGATGCTTCTTCTATCGATCATTTGGCTCGCCATATGTTTCCTGGTCGCTTGCGATACGCCCAAAAAGCCTATGCCGATGATACGCGAGAGCCATACAGCTACCTTTCATCGATTTCACGCCCGATTGATTTCGTTTGCAAACCGGGCTCTTCGACCGCCGTTACGTGTATTTACCTCTATCAAAACTAACGTCGTTGACTTTTTTCTTCAGTCAACGTTATGGCAACCTATGGCAAAGTACTGAAATGGTGTGTTGCAATCTTTGGATTTTTAAACCTTTTTTTCGTTTGTGGATGTGTGGAGGACAAAAAATACATCTACCCAAGTGGGGTGCGTTTATTCGTCATGGAGAAGTGGAGACACCAAGAGCCCTATCTCAGTGCAAGCGCCGAAGGCACTTCGAAACAACGTCGTCACGTGCTGGAACACGCCAGTAATCAACTGCTGCATTTTCTTTGCGATTGTGCATTGAACGTCTCCGAAGGAACGGTGAAACTGACCCTCTCGCAGAAGAAAGCCCTTGTTAAACATCGACGCAAGTTGCTGGTTTTGACGTGTTCTATCGTCCCGACCAAGTACAAGCGTCAAGTACTTTGACAACGCAGCTCGAGCAATTTTTTCAAAACATTATTGTACCTATATTGACACAACTGCCGATTTTACTACCTGCCTTTTTTCCACTCCTGATGTAACAACCATGAACAATGCTAATCGTAACTCCTAACGCTTTGATACGGCAAGCGCAGGTGTTTGAAGCTTCAGAGAAAATCAAAACGCTGTCCCTAGACGAAAAAATGAGAGAGATATTGGATCGACGCTATATCACAGACAAAGACAAAGTCAAACTTTACGAAGGCACATTAAATTTATACACTGTTTACCGTCGTAAAGCAATCGGATCTTCCGATCTCCTCTTCCACCACCCGTTCCTGCCTAATACCACGTCGACGACGTGACCGCCAGTGCGCCAAAAGCATTTCGTGGCAAAGCAGAGCAATTAGCCAGGACGGTGTTACGCGAGATGAAATGGTCGCCTCTTGGGGACTTGATCGTCGAGGGTCAAGCCGTACCCAGGAGTCACGTGGTAGATTTGGTAAGCGATGCGATCCGTTTCCGTAAAAACGAAGAAGAAGAAGAAGAAGAAGAAGAAGAAGAAGAAAGAAGAAGAAGAAGAAGAAGAAGAAGAAGAAGAAGAAGAAGAAGAAGAAGAAGAAGAAAGAAGAAGAAGAAGAAGAAGAAGAAGAAGAAGAAGAAGAAGAAGAAGAAGAAGAAGAAGAAGAAGAAGAAGAAGAAGAAGAAGAAGAAGAAGAAGAAGAAGAAGAAGAAGAAGAAGAAGAAGAAGAAGAAGAAGAAGAAGAAGAAGAAGAAGAAGAAGAAGAAGAAGAAGAAGAAGAAGAAGAAGAAGAAGAAGGGAAGAAGAAGAAAAGAAGAAGAAGAAGGAAAGAAGAAGAAGAAGAAGAAGAAGAAGAAGAAGAAGAAGAAGAAGAGGAAGAAGAAGAAGAAGAAGAAGAAGAAGAAGAAGAAGAAGAAGAAGAAGAAGAAGAAGAAGAAGAGAAGAAGAAGAAGAAGAAGAAGAAGAAGAAGAAGAAGAAGAAGAAGAAGAAGAAGAAGAAAGAAGAAGAAGAAGAAGAAGAAGAAGAAGAAGAAGAAGAAGAAGAAGAAGAAGAAGAATAAAGAAGAAGAAGAAGAAGAAGAAGAAGAAGAAGAAGAAGAAGAAGAAGAAGAAGAAGAAGAAGAAGAAGAAGAAGAAGAAGAAGAAGAAGAAGAAGAAGAAGAAGAAGAAGAAGAAGAAGAAGAAGAAGAAGAAGAAGAAGAAGAAGAAGAAGAAGAAGAAGAAGAAGAAGAAGAAGAAGAAGAAGAAGAAGAAGAAGAAGAAGAAGAAGAAGAAGAAGAAGAAGAAGAAGAAGAAGAAGAAGAAGAAGAAGAAGAAGAAGAAGAAGAAGAAGAAGAAGAAGAAGAAGAAGAAGAAGAAGAAGAAGAAGAAGAAGAAGAAGAAGAAGAAGAAGAAGAAGAAGAAGAAGAAGAAGAAGAAGAAGAAGAAGAAGAAGAAGAAGAAGAAGAAGAAGAAGAAGAAGAAGAAGAAGAAGAAGAAGAAGAAGAAGAAGAAGAAGAAGAAGAAGAAGAAGAAGAAGAAGAAGAAGAAGAAGAAGAAGAAGAAGAAGAAGAAGAAGAAGAAGAAGAAGAAGAAGAAGAAGAAGAAGAAGAAGAAGAAGAAGAAGAAGAAGAAGAAGAAGAAGAAGAAGAAGAAGAAGAAGAAGAAGAAGAAGAAGAAGAAGAAGAAGAAGAAGAAGAAGAAGAAGAAGAAGAAGAAGAAGAAGAAGAAGAAGAAGAAGAAGAAGAAGAAGAAGAAGAAGAAGAAGAAGAAGAAGAAGAAGAAGAAGAAGAAGAAGAAGAAGAAGAAGAAGAAGAAGAAGAAGAAGAAGAAGAAGAAGAAGAAGAAGAAGAAGAAGAAGAAGAAGAAGAAGAAGAAGAAGAAGAAGAAGAAGAAGAAGAAGAAGAAGAAGAAGAAGAAGAAGAAGAAGAAGAAGAAGAAGAAGAAGAAGAAGAAGAAGAAGAAGAAGAAAGAAGAAGAAGAAGAAGAAGAAGAAGAAGAAGAAGAAGAAGAAGAAGAAGAAGAAGAAGAAGAAGAAGAAGAAGAAGAAGAAGAAGAAGAAGAAGAAGAAGAAGAAGAAGAAGAAGAAGAAGAAGAAGAAGAAGAAGAAGAAGAAGAAGAAGAAGAAGAAGAAGAAGAAGAAGAAGAAGAAGAAGAAGAAGAAGAAGAAGAAGAAGAAGAAGAAGAAGAAGAAGAAGAAGAAGAAGAAGAAGAAGAAGAAGAAGAAGAAGAAGAAGAAGAAGAAGAAGAAGAAGAAGAAGAAGAAGAAGAAGAAGAAGAAGAAGAAGAAGAAGAAGAAGAAGAAGAAGAAGAAGAAGAAGAAGAAGAAGAAGAAGAAGAAGAAGAAGAAGAAGAAGAAGAAGAAGAAGAAGAAGAAGAAGAAGAAGAAGAAGAAGAAGAAGAAGAAGAAGAAGAAGAAGAAGAAGAAGAAGAAGAAGAAGAAGAAGAAGAAGAAGAAGAAGAAGAAGAAGAAGAAGAAGAAGAAGAAGAAGAAGAAGAAGAAGAAGAAGAAGAAGAAGAAGAAGAAGAAGAAGAAGAAGAAGAAGAAGAAGAAGAAGAAGAAGAAGAAGAAGAAGAAGAAGAAGAAGAAGAAGAAGAAGAAGAAGAAGAAGAAGAAGAAGAAGAAGAAGAAGAAGAAGAAGAAGAAGAAGAAGAAGAAGAAGAAGAAGAAGAAGAAGAAGAAGAAGAAGAAGAAGAAGAAGAAGAAGAAGAAGAAGAAGAAGAAGAAGAAGAAGAAGATATCTACATCGCAGTTTGAAAGCATCAAATAGAACATTTTGGCAAGTAATGCCAAAACCAACCTGGCACAATACCTCCAGTCACGGCTGAAAGAATCGCCATGGAAGAAGGCGTTTGGGATTAACTCTGTAAGAACTAAATATGATATCTGAACTGGCCCTGCATTACCATATGTCTAACGTCAATGGAGCCCGTCGCACCCTGAAAATTTACGTTTGCTTCTAGGAAAACAGATTTACATCAGTTGGACCGCAGAAGATGAAAACATTCTCGTAGACATACACCATTTCGACCACGCATTGCAAACAATCAGCGACCCAAACGGACACACCAGCCGTCAAAGGACCGTCATACTCAGAGAAAAGGGGATTTCTCTCAACCTGGAGCAATGGTGCCAATTGGTGAGTATGGAAGGTCTATTGCAGTAGAACATTTGAAAGTACTGGTCAAAGTACCTATCTTAGAGAAAAAGTCCCTTAACCTAGATGAATTGTGCGGACAGATGGTCGTGGAACTTATTAATGCAGCAGAACATTCGAAAGCACCGGTCAAAGTACCTTCACCCGCAAAGAAACCCCATTCGTCGTCGTCGTCGCCACCTCCCACTTTGTCAAAAAGGCGCAAGGTATATTTAAAACTGGACATACCACCCATCATCGTCGAGAAACCCGAAGAAGAAGAAGAACGCTCTACATCTGTTTAAACATTAAAATGTTTATTGTTGTATTAGGCCATATAAGCTGCGTCTTATTTTCTGGCATTGTTCAAAAAAAAAAAAATGTTTGGAAAACATTGTTAAAAAAAAAAAAAAAATGTTTGGAAAACAATGAGGGCGAAAGGAGTACGAAACCGTGGCATGACTCCTACGGCACCCTGCGATGGTTGGGGCAGGTGCTTTTACCCTCGCGATATATATAAACATTCAAGAAAGCGAAAATTGAATTAAGACATTCAACGAGTGGCAGTTCGAGGCTACCGTAGAGTTTCAAGGCTACCATCTAAAGTAACGTCCCGAGGTTTATATACGATGTCTTGATAGCCCGGTCAACGACAGCCACACCAGACAGGCGTGATCCTCAGACAAGCCAATCAGGGGCACGTACACAGCCATGAACCAGACAAGTGTCTGACTGGGTTATAAACCAATCAGGGGCACGTATACAGCCACGAACCGGACAAGTGTCTGTCTAACCAAGTATTACTTGCGTATGCACGTAGACAAAATAAAACCAGCAGCTTTGGTAATTTTCAATCATTCAATCAGATATTTTTCATCACTACCACAGCAAACATGACTACTCTTCACGACTATTTTACCATTATTGAGAGGAATGAAGAAGATGTGTGGGACTTTGACGATGATTCATCGGCAACAGAGGACTGCTGGTTCGAGGGTGTTTCGCCTGCAAAGGATTGGGATTTGGACAATAAGGCACTGTTCCCAATGAAGATAACAGAAAAAGAACAGGAGGAGGAGGACGAAGAACTTATCCTCACCAACGGCGAGTGTGTGCGGATGTTAGCCGCGGCGGACGAGGAGCGACTCGTCGAAGACGAGTGGCAAAAAAAATAAAAAAAATAAAAGAACACAGACAAAGAACAAGAAAAGACAGAGGGAGAAAAAAAGACAGAGGTGATGGAAACAGCAAGATCGATTGGAACACAAACCTACGAGTAGTTGTGTGAGTGCCCGTTCTGTCTTGTCTTGCCATTAAAAGGAGAAGAAGAAATTCAAATCCAAAGGCTCTTGTGAGAGCTACCACATGTATAAGAAAGAGACATTTGAATTAAGATATTCTTTTCGTTTTTTATGTGACATTGTATCGTCCATATTTGTTGACATTTATATCGTTTGTATTTTGTTGTGTGACATTGTAACGTCCATAATTGTTCTTATCGTTTGTTATCCTTATTTGTTCTTATCGATTGCTGTCCATATTTATTCTTAACGTTTGTATTTGTTCTCTTGTGTCATTGTTTTGTTTTTTCTTTAAAAAATCGGCACCAATTCGGATGACATCATACCTTTCTGGCTTCTGATTGGTCAAAGAGACTTTTACAAAACGTATAAATTTAGCAAACCTGTTCCATTTTGTTCATTCGTATTCAGAACTTCAGAGCGAACACATCATGGAGTGGGAAATCTTAGCCGACCAAATATTTTATCTCTCGAGAAACTGGAGCCATGGACCTTTGGTCGTGTGGGACAATTTGAGTAGCATACCCAGTCCTCGACAAATCAAGAGCCAGTATTACACCTAATTTGCATATTCTATGAATATTCATTATTATTGTAAAACTGTAGAAGCTCATCTAGTCCTCAACCAATCAGGAACCAGTATTTCTAGCAAATTTGGATATCTATGAATATTCATGTTTTGCGCTGGGCTTTGCTCCCGCTACCAGCGATTTGTATTTCTTCCAAGCGTACTCAAGGTAAGGAGTTCGAATCTTGTCAAGGCAGAATTTTTTTCTTTGTCTTTTCCACTAATTTGAATTAAAACATAGAGCTATTAACCGACTTAATTTAAGTTTATAGCTCCATTATTAAAATAACAACGAATTTGTACAGCTGTGTTCAAGTCGGCCGAGTCATGTTACGACACATACATACTTTACACACAACGTGCATGTACATAATCTCCACACACATACTGTACACACAACGTGCATGTACCTAATCTCCACACACACACACACAAACTATGGTATACGCTTCTCTTGTAATACGTCGATGACGTGTGTAAGTACACGATATGTACTAACTGACGTCATTGCGATTTGTTTTGAGACGACATCGCCTCTTTAACTCCAGCCAAAATGTCGAGGACTCTTAGCCCCATGAATTTGTTTCTCGAAATCAAAATGTTCAGTCAAAAAATATATTTACAACAGATATAGATATAACTGTCGGATTAAATTGGTCTAATATGGATCAAATTTCTTGATAAATCTTTCCCATACTAGACGATAGCGTCATTTTATCTCACTTTTATGACGGATTACATGGAAATTGTACATTTATGTGAAACATATTACCTTCCCTTAGTCCCCCTCTTTCTTGAATGTACACATACTCAACATTTTGAAATAAAATCCTTATTGCAGCTGAATTTGCATGTTCAATATTAGAAGAGCACTTTTTTGCTCCTAATAACCGGTTACACTCATACGTGCGAAGTAGTCCCTCTTCATAACCTAGATATTTAATATCATTTTTCGTGTTTGCAATTCACTAGGCTTGTAGAATTGATCTAAGACAGCATCTCCCAGTCTAAAACACATCCAGACTCTCTGTTGGTCATCTTGACTTGGCAGTGTTTCCTGCAGCAGACTTAAGCCAATTCACCGATGGCTGGTGACTACTGGTTATATCCGTGGACGTGTGGAGTCATATCTCATGGCAATAATCAGTTCTGAGAGTATTGTGAGGTCCAGCAAGGTCATTTTTTCATTTTTATTAGATTTTCCCCAAACGAACTTAAATGGTGATAGGTTCTAACCTTCACAGTCAAACTGAAACGAATTATGTTATCTAATCGTTAGGTCACCAGACTGCAGGACTGCCATATGAGCGTCTTTCTATAATATGCACAATTATATCCAGACATGTATAAATGTATAGGCCTATATAATCTAATAAAATGTATACGAGGAAAGCATTACAAATGTAACTTTGATACTTAATCTTGATTGTTTTTCAATTCCTCTGCACCATCAGCAGGCAGAATATCATATAATTTACCCCCATGAAAATACTTGTCATCTGGAATACGAGGTACTGTAATAGAAAGATTTTTCCAACCTGGGGGGCGGAAGGACGCCAGAGCAGGGAAGTGATAGTTAAAAGATAAATGTCTATCTTGTTCCAACTCATAAACTACAATATTCACAGAGTCATACTGTATTTCCCTGTGCACCCTTATTTCCTTAAAGGCCAGTTGTCGTCTCTAACGTACCAGGTATATACAATTCAATTCATGTGTTTTGATTGGTGGAAACACGATGGTACAATGTGCCCTTACATTCATAGGCCAATCGGTATCGTTTTGGAATAAATTGTACACCGCTACATTTTTATCATGATAGATGACCTTTCATTCACGTATAGTCTCATACAGTGTGGCATCAACAACCATTTGCAAGGATACTTGTTTACCTGTGTAAGACTTCAGTTCAGAAAATTCACTTTAACCTGATACTTGTTATTCATTTTGGCTCACTTTCTATTCATCTATTTATTTAGATCCACAAAGACCTTTAAAATGAATTAATGCAGAGATTCCAATCAATTATTTGTTCTCCCTCTATCTCTAAAAATAAAATCTGAACTTTCAGTTTCGTCCACGAAATTGACAAACTAAATAAATATAGCAGTTCATTAATCTTTGTTTTTCACAGCCCATTTATTGGTAGGCGTTGAGAAGTAGGCAATAAAAAGCATGTTAAGATTGTCACATTAACACAGCTTTTGAGGGTTGTGAAAGGTCCCATCAGCAAAATGAAGATAAGACCATGTAACATAACTTATCAGCAAATGTTGAAAATTAAGTCCAATTTAGTTGTTCAGTGCAAAGACAAACGTGTAAGTGATTAGGAACAAAATGAGGCACGCTTCCGAGGCTTGGTGAGGAAATTATATCGGATTCAATTTTAGCTTACTTCCCTTTTTCAGAAAATCCGGAAATTATTCATTGTTTATCGTCCACAATTTGAACCAGAAATGAAGGGAATTAAAACTGTAAATGTATAACCCCAGAAAGCTGCATCAAACCCTTGAATTAAGTCGATCATTTACAGTCCAAATAGCTTTCACTAGAAAAATGCTAAACACTTCCTGAATTTGTCATCCGATTGTGCTAGACGGCTAGATATTACCTCTTCTATGTAACCTGTTCTTATTAAAAAATGATAATAATCTCTCTTACTGCCTACTGTCTTAACAGCATTCTTTTTAAAATTTTACGGGCGCAGTATACTCTCTTAATTCCTTTCATTTTTGGTTCAAATTATAGACATTCGTTTCCTGATTTTTCTTTAAAAATGGAAGTAAGATCAAACACTAAAAAAAGTATCTATCTCGTTTTTTAATATATCTAAAAAATCTATATCTAATTCATCAAATGTTTTTCCTTAATTTAAGTCACTCTAAATGACGAACAATATTTAAAATTGTCCATTTTAAACCGAAATTGGTAAAATAGTTAGTTACTTTCATCATGGTTTTTAATATATTTGTAAAGCGATTTAGATAGTATTGGCTCTATACGTTCATAAACAAATAAACCTGTAAACGACTGGTGTTAAGAATGTTAAAGGATTAGTTTAGGGGTCAAGCAAGTCTATCGAATATGACTTCAAAAGAAACAATACAGTGAAGAAAGCATTCAAAGCATTTTATTGCGTTTAAAGGTTGGTATCATTTGTGTAGAAACGACTGAAATCAGACTAGTTATGATGTCATAGCCTCAGATTCCTCAAAGTTGTGTATGTATTCTATCATATTTTGTCCTGCAATGTTGTGACTAAAAAAACCATAGGATATGTATAAAAAAATGTAGTAAAACTGAATCTAGGAAGGGTATTTATGATATACCGCCTGAGAAAAGTTCGAGGAAAAATAATCTAAATAGTGAAAACATTAAATAAACCTTCTTCAAAATACAGTAAGAATTGTTGAGAATGTGAGGATGAAGACGCCAGATAAGATAGAGCTTTAAACTTGAATATTTCCTTAACCAGTTAACGGAATAAGATTTTTGAACACTTTCTTCACCAATTTGTTTCTTTTGAAATCTTCTTTATATAAGGTGGACATGCTTGACCACTGAACTAGTAGTCATTTAACGGGAACATTTATCTTCAAGATCTTGCAGCTTCTTAGAAAGGGGTGCAATCAATCAATTATCTCAAGTTTATGCAATTATTACCCGGACCTCTTAAATGAAAGAGTATCAAAGTATAAAAGATTTCATCTTATTCATTCAGTAAGAACACACCTGATTAAATCCATGTTTTGAAGTAAATGTATAGAATCAAGATTGTAGAGAAAGATTTTGGTTTCACCGAACCCCATTAATCAAATTCTTCTTTGATCAACCGCTTATCAGAGGATTTCTCCCGAATTCTGAGTAGTCTTTGAACATTTTTGTATTTAGTTCTAAATATATAATCCAGTGAGTTAGTGAGTGCAATATTTGATTGGCTAGCTCTTTAGGCGCTTTCTGTAATTACTGCTTCAATTCGTTAGAAGGAATATAGTTATGCAGGATTATAAAATTTATGTGGAGTATTTGCATTGTCATGACCTGTGCATAAAATTCACGTATGCACGACTTTTAGTATTTGGTTTCTTAACATTGTGTTTTTTTTGTATGCATTTTAAACAATCTAAAACGGAAATTTTATAAAAAGATGAATGTTTTTGGCATCGTGATTTTATGCGTGTTTAATGCACGGTTCAAAGGACTCTGCACTCGCGAATGACCCTCCTGAAGTCGGGTCATTCTACTCGGGCCAAAATCCTTTACATCGTGCATTGAATATGCTTATAAACACTCCGCCTTAATATTAATCTTTAATCATTGCATATGGAATAGGAAAACAAAAGGATGTAGAAAGCAGTGGCGTAGCCAGGATTTTCAAAATGGAAGGGGAGGGAGGGGGGGGGTGGGAATTGAATTGAACCGACACTATATTTAGTGGTGTGGTTGAGGTGACACCGAAGGTGTCACTTCCAGCGCAAAGCGCTCGACTCGTCGGCATAAGGTCCAGGAGCCCGCTGAAAAAAGCGCTCCGGTAGGGGTCCAGGGAACGAAGCTCCCGTAAGCTCTTGCAAAATTGGCATTTTCAAGGACAAAAAAGTATGTCACAACCAGACAACGCCCGACTTTTGGCATGGGGTCCAGGGGCCCGCTTAAAAGGGCGCCCGGTAGGGGTCCGGGGACGAAGCTCCCGTAAGCTCTCGCAAAATTGACATTTCAAGAGCAAAAAAGTATGTCACTACCAGACAACGCCTTGTAAGGTGTATTATGGAAGTCAAACTTCATGTCAAACAGAGCTAAAATAAACCATATACAAAACACAAAATCAAAGCGCAAAGCGTTCGACTTGTCGGTGTGGGGTCCAGAGGTCCGCTTAAGGGCCCCTGGTGGGTTCCAGAGGCGAAGCCCTGGTAGTAGGTGTATTATACAATTCAAAATTCATGTCAAAGAAAGCTATACAATACACCATATACAAAACACAAAATCATGAAAACGCATAATGTGGAAATATGATATTTGATTGTTTATGTTTGCACATGGTTAGGTTTATCGTCACTCTTGGAAAAAATGGGTTGTCCAAAAGAATTGTTTTTTAATTATTTACTACAAACATGTGTAAATATTGCCAAACTTTCTAAATGAGCCAATTCTGTATCATGTGTACTCCGACACGCACCTCCCCCTCTCTCCCCCTCTCCACCTCACTCTTTCTCTTCCCTCTCTCTCTGTTTGTCTTAGTTCATATATTTAAATACAAAATTGCACAAATGTTTAATATGTTATTACCGAAGAAACTTTTTCCGAGAAAGTGCCCTTTTGAAATCTAAAAACATAATAAGCACCTGAAATGTCAAAGCTTGTTGAACCAACAGCACCAATTTGAACCGACGGATTAAAACATTAGGGGCGATCCCCCTCCCCTTCCCTTCCGCCTTACCCCCTCGCTCCCTTCTGGCTACGCCACTGGTAGGAAGTGTATTATATAAGTCATTTGTATACAAACTATAGTTAAACTTTTAAAATCAATATTTCCTGCATGGACGGACGGAACAAGACATCCAAGTTGTTACCCAAAGAGGGAATCTCGTCTTAAGAAAATTGCTTGATCCGTCCCCGATATATCCGTACTATGTAACGCCACTTCCGCTGCGGTGATTGGCTTGTCGGTGATTGTGTGAATATTTCGACCAACCAGAAACATTGGATTGTGTATTTTCATCTCCTGGCCTTTAACTGTTTAAAGGACTGAATGTTCCCATTTAAGAGTTATTGGATTTGAAAAACTTTTATCTACCTACTGTGGTGTAGCGGTTAACATACCTGTCTACAAACCACGAGGCCCCGGGTTCAATCCTGGGGTGGGTAGACACGCCAGTGCACCACAACTGGTTATCAAAGGCCGTGGACATTGACTTGGTTGTCGATGTTATGTCTGTCCGAACGTCGTACCTGTGTTCTCGTCCGGGTCGTATTAAGCGTTTTGTGATAGCATTTGTACTATCATAACCGAATACGCAGGCGACGACCCCATCATTGTAATTGTGTGTTCAACTCTCTCTCTAAAAAACTTTCACTGGTGTGTTGAAAAGTGACTGTCTTAGTATACACTGTGATGTATAACCAAATCAATTTTTGTATGTATTTCTATGAAAATAAATGTGCATATTTACTTTTAATGAAGGAACATTCAAATTTGTGAAATTATCTTGGACGTGCAAGTATGGCATCAAACTTTACACTGCAAAGTCACTTTTCAACACACTAATGAACTCTTTAAAGTGCAATAACTCATGCCAAAGTGGTGTTTTCACCAATTTGTTCCTCTATCATATAAATATCAATTTAAGAATTTTAGGTATACATGAAGAGATGGGTAAAGCATCTTCTGCAACAATAACTAAATAATATATATATATAAATGTTTGCAATAAAAATGAAAAAGGTAAAAGGGTAATAAGTTTTCAAAGAAATAACAAGACACTTTTTGGGAGGTTCAGCTATTACGGTACCACACTGTTGAATAAAACCAAGGATGTAAATTAGACTTACATGCTTACTGCCATAGGCGGCGATTCCGGAGGCGAGGGACATGTCTAATAATTTTGCTGGGGGACGAACATGCTTATGTCTCCCTCCCCCTCCTTCTTAAAAAATTAACTTAGGGTTGTGTGTTCGTCCCCTCGGTCCAACGTTGAAAAGAAATCGCCCTAACTTTTACTGCAGCAGTCACTTTTTAATACACTGGAAATTTTTGAAATAACTCCTAAACGGAACGAAATATCAACGTGGTTTTTCCCCAACCTGTAACTTTCATTCTCCCCTTTCGCGGGATTTCATTATGAGTAAAAAGAAAATCCAAGTTTTGCCCTGGAATAAAGAGGAAATTTAATGCATTCCAAGATATATTTACATTAATTTCTTAGATCACCCAACAGAAATGTTATGTTATGTATTTCTTATATTATTTTTCATTTTTGTCATGTTTCCTTTCAATACGTTCTGAAAAAGATGGACACTGCTTACCACGGATCGGAGGTCTCCTCCATGTTAATGCTTTATGATACACAACTGTATGAATGTACGTCATTTTTCACCATTTAAATTGGAAGGACAGTAAGAAAAAATGTTATCTTGCGAACTATGACAGTATGTAAAACAGTGGCGTGTCTAAGGGGGGCTATTGAGGGCTTAGCCCCCTAAAAAATGTCGTAGCCCCTAATTTGTGTCACCCATTTAGAAAAGTAACTGGAATAGAAAACAAGATGTTTGCATTTTCTTAATCGCATTTGATCTTGTAGAGCAAAACTTTCCAGTTTTCACGAACTTATTCTCAATTTTGCCACCAAATTTTTGAGGACCAAATATCTTGCGGTTTGGACTAAAAACCTTCAGATATGGAGGTTAAAGTCTTAAAAATATGAGGGTTATGACCACCCCCCCCCCTCCCCCACCCTTCCATTTCTTTAATAATTTATTACGCTTAATATGATACTGAGCAGATAAATTGTACTGATTAATCGAGTTTCCATAAAATGTTGCTGCTAATTTGGAAATCTGCTTGAGGGCCCGGGGGCTTCCCAACTTACCACGCCTCTTTCCTGGCCCCCTAATCTCAAACCTGAATGTATTTTTAGGAAGCTTAAGATCTCAAAACGAAAAGCTAGACACGCCCTTGATGTAAAAGATATAAAAAGCTATTAATTGCGCATAAATTCCATTTCAATTTCGTCGTTCATTATTAACTATCTATTTATATGCTTCTATATGTATAACTGTATAGGAATAGATATAAGGTATCTATCTTCAACTGCCCAACAGAATCTTACAGATTCAGTATTAAGCATGATTTTCCACCCGATTTGACAGATCTTCAACTTTATTGATACATTCTAATCATGTTTGACATTACTTGTTCATGGTTGTGCATATAATGTTTTGAATACGTGATAGGTTAATGGGTTATCTTGAAAAAGAGACATCTTGAAAGGTCTGTGGATATGTAGCATCTTATTTGGGTTAAAAAGTGTATAGGGGCGTGGCTTATGACTGATTCAAAACGGGTAAGGGTCGTGTGTCATTTTCTAATCAGCTACGTCTCTATACCAGGTTTATACATAAGTAACATTTCAAGATTGATCATCAAAACTTCGCAGAACAACTAAAACGTATGTTTAAACGGTCGATGTCTTGTACTCAGTCTGTAGGCCTATGTTATTTGGATCACTGGATAGAAATGAACAGATGAATCAGAAACGTGTGAAAAACAAATACTGATTTTATTGAATAATTGATGTTTAGCCATTGTGACCAATCTGGATAAAAGCCACCTTAAAATGGTTCAAGATATATTATCTTATGCATAGTTCAAATTTCCATTAAAGGTAGCACTACATCATTTAGGGTCCATGATCACTTTATGTAAGTTACCGACAGTTCGCATCCTGGTATTTCCATTAAGTGATTATCGTAAAACACTTATCGTTAAACTTATCAAAAGTCTTAGAGATAGAAATTCTTTCCATTAACAATCCTAACTAATGGATTGTTTGCAGCTCATTAAATTTAATGGCGGATTTTGTCGTAAATATAAATATTTTCTTGGAAAGTATACTATTATGCCTATTGCATCTTCAGTTAAAAATAATAATCATCGCATTGGGTTTTTCTAGTTGGACATCCTTTGCATTTGGCCATTAACCTCTACTGTGATGCGAGGTCAATTTTACAAAAGTAACGTAGATATCCAGGACTGCTTCATTATAGCTAACTTCAAGTATGTATATTTGATCTTAAACTGTTATAAAAGAGAGGCTTATAGCTAACTTCAAGTGTGTATATTTGATCTTGGACTTATGAAAGAAAGGCTTATAACAGGCGGTGGTTGTGGGACAGGGGGATGTTTTCCCGTCGGTTATCCGTCGTCTGAGATTTGTACATGACAGAGCATCTTGTCGGTTCACTTCCATTACCCCCTCCTTCCCTTATAAAAATCCTAGCTACGCCACTGCGAGGAAGAAACTGTGCGGGTCGGAGGTGGAATGCCACTTGAAAATTTACAATCCCGCTTTCTTCTCGGTTAATAGGTATATAACTGGGGAAATATCCAAATGAAACTGAAGGGAATTTACCAAAAATTGAAGGAAATTGCGCAATTAGCAGCATTGACGTTGGATTGAAAATTAATCACCAGTGCGATTACCGAGAAATTTCCCTCCCCCCTCTTCCACCCTCTGCACCTCTCACCAAGGGATGACCCTTCCTGCGCCCTGATGCTAAAGTCTGTGCTAACATTTAGATTCATCTTTCTGACTATCTGAAATGTGCACAAACATTTTATTTTGGAACTTCATTTAGGAAGTCATTTATGTTTTAGCAAACGCTTGTAACAACCACTTTTGTCACAACGCCCACTTTTGTCACAATTACCATAGGCCACCACTTTTGTCACAATCTCGCCCATTTTTGTCACAAACGAGGTAAACACTTTTGTCGCAACGTTCGCCCATTTTTGTCACAAATTTCCAGGTCAACAGTTTTGTCACAACCACTTTTGTCACAAATTTCCAGTTCACCACTTTTGACACAACCACCTTTGTCACAAAGCTGGGTTTGGTAACGGTGCGAATGCGGTGCAGTGCTGTGCGGTGCGGTGCGGATGCGGTGCGGTGCGGGTGCGGTGCGGTGTGGATGCGGTGCGGTGCGGTGCAGTGCGGATGCATCGCATCACACTATTTTATATCATATATTATTACACTGTGTCATGTTGTATTACTTTAAATATGTTATGCTAAGTATGCTATGTTATATTAGAGTACAACCTTGGTTAATACTGAATTTCTGATAGTTATGGGTGCTCCCATATGAAATTCTGCTGTTGATGTCATTTGCAGTATATGTTTGATCAGAAATAACCTTTGTAAATAAAGAATTTCTGAGAGCCTTAAGGGTCTTCACATATGCAATTTGGGTGTTGATACATATAAGAAATATGTCATTTGCAGCATACATTTGATAAGAAATAAGCTTGGTAAATCGCAACTAAAATCCAGATGACACCCCACCACATGCTTTTCCACCCTGTCCTACATGCAAACCCACCATCCTGTCCAACATGCCATCCCACTTTCTTTCCCACATGCCATCACACTCTGTTCACACCATGTCCTTCCTACAGTCCCACCCTGTCCTACATGACATCCCACTCTCACCGCAATTCCTCCATCTATCAATCATTGTGTCATCTTCTACATGTCTACCTAACATCAGAGATGCCATCTTCTACCTGTCTACCTAGCATTAGAGATGACATCTTCTACTTGTCTACCTAACATTAGAGATGACATCTTCTACCTGTCTACCTAACATTAGAGATGTAATCTTCTACCTGTCTACCTAACATTAGAGATGTCATCTTCTACCTGTCTACCTAACAATTTTAGAGATGACATCTTCTACCTGTCTACCTAACATTAGAGATGACATCTTCTACCTGTCTACCTAACATTAGAGATGTAATCTTCTACCTGTCTACCTAGCATTGGAGATGACATCTTCTACTTGTCTACCTAAAATTAGAGATGGTATCTTCTACCTGTAAAAATTCTTACTGTTTCGCAAGTAATATTTTGTTAAACATAATCAAATTGAAGTGTTTGCAACAATATCTACTTTTTTTACGTCTAACGGAAATATAAAGTTTTATTTATCAATGTCCAAGTCTCTGTCGCTTGACGTTTAGTCAACAGGCCTGCGTGATTAGTACGTGATTATTGCGTGATTAGTGCGTGATTAGTGCGTGATTAGTGCGTGATTAGTGCGTGGTTAGTGCGTGATTAGTGCGTGATTAGTGCGTGATTAGTACGTGATTAGTACGTGATTAGTACGTGATTAGTACGTGATTAGTAAGTGATTAGTACGTGATTAGTACGTGGTTAGTACGTGATTAGGATGTGATTAGTACGTGATTAGTACGTGATTAGTACCTGATTAGTACCTGATTAGTACCTGATTAGTACGTGATTAGTACGTGATTAGTTCGTGATTAGCACGTGATTAGTACGTGATTAGTACGTGATTTGTCCGTGATTTGTAGTATGTGTGATTAGTACGTGATTTGTACGTGATTTGTAGTATGTGTGTGTTGCATTGTTTCACGCAATCCGTTTGCATTTTTACACTTGAAATAAAAGGTTCTGAAGAAATTGTTAAATTTTTGTTAGATTACTTTTTAACGGTTTGGCATATGGACACAATAATTACAATTCAGTTCTATTTTATCGATTTTACCTCCTTCGATCATATTCCACACAATGTATAAATTAAATTATACAAGTTTTCAAGTGATTAAGTAGCCCAGTCGGCTTTTTTTTTTGAGAGGTTATGAGTTCGAATCTCACTGAGTCAAGTTATAATTATTTTTTTTCCTGTTCCTTTCATTTGAATTTGTAATACTCGCGAAACAGTACAAATTTTATGTCAGAGACGATGCGGTCAAGCTACTGTTTAAATCAAACAGAACACGGGTAACAATCTGGCATGACTGAATATGACACTTTACCCGGTAAGCCCCAAAAACTCGGTTCATGTCAAGTGCACAAAAAATGTCCAGAATTGTCTCGTTTTGTTGCCCTTTGCCATTGATAAATTTATAATACTGCATTCTCCAACTACACAACGCTGCGGCATTTTGTTTTGATACTAGTTGTGAAATTTCAATGGCGGACACACGTTATACGTGGCATCGATGCATTGTTTACATACAGGCGTTCCCAAAATGACGTCATTGCGAAATGAGCCTTATTCTGTTTTTTGTTTTTTTGTCAAGGTGACGAAAAATGCATTTTTCTCTGCGATTTTCTCGCAATCGATTGAGTTTTGTGCAGAAAAAGTTATACTTTTGCAAATCAATTAACCTAATTAACATATCTAACGTAAGTTCTGACCCTCATGGCAGGAAAGTCTAGCTGAAAATGGTAACAATTAACAAGTTAGTGTGCGGATGGCACAACATTTCCTCCCTTTTCAGACAAGTTTAACCCGAACTTTGTCAAACATTGGCCATATTATGGCTTTACAGAAGATTAAGACTCGTCTATTTTACCATCATGCACACCTATGCCACTAAAAAAAGATTCCCGTGGGAAGAAAATCCACGTTAAATGCTCCCACTGTCCAATAAGGATACCGGCCTGCTGGAAATGGAACTAAAGACATGATTCACCTGTCTGATCGCAAAATTTATGGCGTAAAAAATAAGAACCTGACCTGAAATGTGTATCAAACCAAGCTAAGTTTGTGACAAAAGTGCTTGCGATAAAAGTGGTGACCTCGTTTGTGACAAAATTAGGCGATGTTGCGACAAAAGTGGTGACCTCGTTTGCGACAAAAGTGGGCGACGTTGTGACAAAAGTGGTGACCTATGGTAGTAATGACAACAGTGGGCGTTGTGACAAAAGTGGTTGTTACAAACGCTCTTGCCTTTAAAGCTTAAAGTGTTTTCCTTTAATCAAGCAAGAAAAATTGAAAAGGGAAAGAGTTATAATCATTTCAGAGGTTTGCATACAGCACACGCGAATTTCGTGATGGGCACAAGGGCTCTGAAGATTCCATTTCTTAGGTCCGTGGGGGAAAAATACTGGTATTTGGCATATATTAAGAAAACTTTCTTAAGAATATTGAAACATAGTTTTAGGCATAAATGCAAATAGCTTGAAATGGCAGCTTATCCCAAGCACTTGTATTTAGGCATTGTACATTATATTTTAGAATCAACAACCTAATCTGTCAATCAACTCATCGAACATACACTAAAAGCTATAATAATAAATAATAGGGAATCTCATCCTATAATCTCGCCGGTATAATTGCGCTACATACTTGTAAGTTGTAACGTCACTTCCGCAGCGATTACTGATTGGCTTGTTTGCAAACCTTTGGAGCAATCAAGAACGTTCAATTAAAATGTATATTTCTGTCGACGATGACTGGCCTCTAAAATGTGTAACAAGAAAGCAATCCATGGAGTTGCGGATCTCATCACCTTAAGCATACAGCATAGTGGGGGAAGTAGCTAACAGGGTCACTATAGCTCTGTGACTTTTGACCTTGTGAGCCCAGAGTCTACGGGGCACAAGTTCATGTGCCATGATATCATGGTAAAATATAAGGTTGGCACAGATCTTGTCCTCTTGGAATTTAAAGTGGCACTAAATTGTACAAATTACCACATAATTACTCCCTATAATTGCATATTTGACCTTTGACCCTAACCACCATAACAACATCTGAATTTGTTTTGCATTTATCTTACCCTTACTATATGACACCACCCATGCTCAGATCACTCTTACCACTCCAAAATTATGAGGGGGAGGGGGGGGGGGAAGAATGGTTGAAAGGGGTCACTTGTTCTGTGACCTTTGAGCTTTTAACCCCAGAATCTACGGGACACAAATTCATGCACTACAGTATCTTGATGCAAACATAGGATTGGTATAGGTCTTACACTTTTTTGGAATTTAAAGTGGCACACAAATGTACAAATTAGTACATAATTACCCCTAAAATCACATATATGACCTGTGACCTCTGACCATTGTCACCGAAACAGCTTTTAATTTTTTTTCACATTTATCGTACCCTACTGAATGACACCATTCATGCTCACGTTACACTCACCATTCCCTAACTATAGGGGGAAATGGTGAAAAGAGGTCAATAGTTCTTTGACCTTTTGACCCCAGAGTCTATGGGACATACATTTATGTACCAAGGTATCATAGTACAACCAGGGAGTTGGCATGGTACAACATAGGGTTGGTATAGGTCTTGTACTTTTTTAGTTTAAAATGGCGCAAGATTTTGCATAAAAAACACTTATTTGACCCATGACCTTTTGACCTCCAATTATTTTTTATTTTTGTTAGAATGTTAAACCCGACCCACCTATGTAATTTGTAAAGATACCAAGTATTTCCGTCAAAAGATATAGCCATCACCAAAAACTTATTTTATTTTACCAAAACCTTGGAGACAAAAATTCTGTGCCAAGGGTACCCGTCCACCAATCATGTTCAATACACGCACACACACACACACACACACCCACACACACCTCACACACACACACACACACACACACATATACACATATATATATATATATATATATATATATATATATATATATATATATATATATATATATATATATATATATATATACATATATATATATATATATATATATATATACACATATATATATATACATATATATATATATATATATATATATATATATATATATATATATATATATATATATATATATATATATATATATATACACACACCCCACACACACACACTCACACACGCAGACACACAGACAGACGCAACAATCACAAAATGTTGTCCCGTTCTAAAAACTTATGACCCTAACATGAGGTCATTATATAAGACCCCTAGTGGGCCCCGCCAGCCCCCAACCCCCACCCCTTTTAATATCAAAGTGGTGGTCAGTAGTGTAAGAGGTATAGGCAGTTATTTGTCTATACAGCAAAGTGACGACAATATCTCATCCCCAATATATATGTTAATGTGGGTGATGAGATAACAACAAATACCAAATGATCAACCAGATGCCAGATGAAATCAAAAGCGAGTTGATAATATTAATTTCAATTTTACACGCAATGTTTACAAAAACATGTATTTTGTCATCATAACAGGAAGTTATTTTGAATTTTGTAATCCTTCACTGACATATTAGACATGTAAATTGTAATCTTTGAATTCACGTCAGAGAAAGAAAAAAAATGCGAAAATACTACAAAAAATCTAATTGGCGACAGTTCGTGAGTAGACAAGTGGGGTTAAAGGGGCAAGCGGAGGGTGGGGAGGTTCACAATCATTTTTCTTTAAAGTTTTTAGTTATATATATATTTTTTTTTTCAAACATAAACCTGTAAAAAGGCATTGAGTTTCATGACCGCAAACCAGTGTTCTTCAACAATAGAATTCAATCAATACAATCAACGTCACTTCCGCGGTGGTGATTGATTGGCTTGTCCGTAATTGTGGAAATATTTCAACCATTCAGAAACGTTGGATTGTTGTGTATTTGTTCTGCACGTTACAATATTTGGCCTTTAATCTTAGAATGAGCGTACATTATTTCATTCGGTGTGCATTTATTTCAGTTCTTTTATCAGGGTAGCCGGGTCAGTCCGAGTACCTGTGTTACACAGGGCCCTAAGTAACAAGAAACAGTACAAAATCAAATAGAAAATTATACGAAAGAAAAGTACAACAATAGAATACAAAACAGAAGGTTATTGAGAAAATAACAAAATATAAGCGCTAAAAGATGTCAAAGGATAAATGCTTTAGTTGAGCACAGTTGTTTGATTTAGCTCTTAAAAATGGCAAAAAGGAATGACAAAATTTCAATTTCTTATCTAAATTGTACCATAATTTACCTCCTCTATTTACGAACAATTACTTATATATGTCAGTTTTACAAGGAGGAAGTTTAAGCAATCGACCCGCGGTCTGCCTTGTCGACCGAACAGCTATGATTTGCATAATGCATGCATGGTTTGTATAGTGCCCTGTTTAGCCCCGTACAATTTAGAATTTAATTTGCTTTGAAAAACGTGAGAAAACATATGAAAACTTATATCTGATGCTAAGACACACACCTGATGCAAAGTCACGTCGAGAAAAGAATATTTCACCAAATTAAAAATAAGGAATACAAAATAATTCAAAAGAAACATCTCATAACTTCTTGGGAAGCTTTTAGCGTGACAGAGTCCATTTACGGGACGGCCATTTATGACGTAATTTGCAGTCTCAAGCAAAGACATAAATTCCTTAGACATAGACAATCAGAAAACATAAAACATCGAAAATCACTTGCCTGATTACAGCTCACATTCAAGACAGAAGAGCAACTGTATTTTAGATGCAATAGAACACCTGGTGTATGGGACGTGGGGCAAGGGGTAAATTGCTTCCCTCTTCCCAGATTCGAAAAATCGACAATTTTTCGGGCAGCACCAGCGTTTTTCGGGCAGAAGGGCATGCATTGAAGAACAAAAATTAGGACAACTTTTTGAAAATCTAAGAAAAATATCCGAAAATGAATGACATTTTACGAAATTTGATATAATTTTCAAGAAAATGAAGAAAATTTTACGAAAATTTAAGGAAAGTTCACGAAAATTGAAACAAATTTGAAGACAATTGTAGCAAATTTTACGAAAAGAAAGGATATTTTGCAAATGATGAAGATTTCCAGTAAAAAAAAAGTAAAAAAATCTGACTTCAAACCACTTCGTTAGACATCTAATATTCGGGAAGGGGGAGGGGGGAGGGGGGAGAGGGGGGGGGGGTAGACCAAAAGGTGACATGTGGTTTATTATTCAGGGAGTTCTTATAAACAAATTTATCAACAAAAACCAACAATTGAGCAATTTAACCTCATAGCAAAATTCGGGCAATCGCTCTATTTTTCGGGCAAAAGTCGTCTTTTCATCAAAAGTCGTCTAATAACCAGTATTCTTTACTCTTCAAGTGTTTAAATAATTTTGACACAAGATGATTAAAAACAAGTGTGCCGGATCATTGTACGCGTAGGAAGCGAGCGTGCAGCATGGATTGCCCACCCACACATTGCAGTGTACTTTCGGACAAGCATATAAACAAAAACAAGACGAATATAAAATCCGGGTAAGGTTATTTTCAGGCCAATGTCAGTAACATTATATCTTCGGTCAATGTCAAATAAATTTCCTCCATGGAAGATATACATCCAACGTATATGTGGTGAGCTGGGGATGCAATGATGCCCAAATTGAATTTATGCCCCCTAATTTATGAAAGGGATATAATAAAACTGAATGTTTGTTTATTACTGAAGATATTTCGCACCATCCCTTATAATTTCATCTTGCTCCCAAATTTCAAATGTGCCCCCAAATTTTAATCTTACCCAAATTTTTATTTGCCCTTAAATTTTAATTTGACCCCAAATTTGTATTTGCCCCCAAATTTTAATTTACCGCCAAATTTTAATTTGCAGATATAGCTAAGTCACTGGCGTCCAGATAGTCCTTCCACCCAAACGTTCCCAGGTCTTAGCAACACACTTGTATCATGGAATAGTATACGATGTTGAATAGCTGTGGTATATCTAACGGTAGAGATCTTATTTTTCACCAGAATGTGCTTTAAATTTTAAAAAGAATAGTGCTTTCAAATTTTGTCAAAAGTACCTGCAGTTTTAAAGTTATCAATGTATGCAAAAGATACGCTGTATGAAAGAGGGAACAGCTCAACATCTTTAAAGGAATATTCCCATATTTTTAAAGAAATATTCCATGTTTTTAAAGGAATATTCCCATGCTTTTAAAGGAATATTCCATGTTTCAAAAAAAATATGCCCATGTTTTTAAAGGAATATTCCCAAGTTTTTTCGTAACCTTTCAGTACAAAAATCAGATTAATATGTCATTCCTACCAGAAGATATTCAAATTTTAAGGTTCACAAAAAATGCCAATAAACGAATAGGAAAAGGTCAGTATGACATCACAGCAACACATTCTCCCACAAAGTTTATGTATTTCATTAAAATCTATCATCCTTTTTTATTAGTAAAACCTGCTAGAAAAATAAAATGATGAAAATTAGGTATTCATATTCATTGCCAAATATACCATACTTCAATAACTTTTGGAAAATTATTTGTAATCGTACAGAAACAACCAATTAACGTTCAAAGAAATACATAAACATTTGCGATGGAATAGTCTATGACATCATCAAACATGAATTCATCATGCTGTACAAAAACTTTTAAATGCAATTGGGAAATCTTTAAAAATCACCTGATTTATGTACCTAATTGGCCCTAAAAGTATGCTCTTTGAAATAAAATTTTAACAAAATAACATGGGAATATTCCTTTAATATAATTTGTTAAATTTTTGTCCTAATTTTCATTCACTGTTTTCTCTTGCTAGATTTTCGGATCAATCTGAATGAGATCACAAAATATAGTTTATACTAGTTTTTTTACAAAAAAAAACATGGGAATATTCCTTTAATATAATTTGTTAAATTTCTGTCCTAATTTTCAGCCACTGTTTTCTCCTGCTAGATTTTCGGATCAATCTAAATGAGATCACAAAATACTAGGATTGTGGGGGTTTTCTTACGCAGAACATCGTGGCTTATCAAATATGATGTGATCTTTTAAATCCGCTACAAAGTGGGCAGACATCTGGATATATCCTTCTTATCCCGAGCGTTCTTAGCTTATTTGTATTCATGGATTCTTTTGCCGAATTGTGTTTGTCACGTGATGCTGGTTTTGCCACGCGATTGGCCGGCGGCCTGAGGCTCTTGTGAAATGATGACCATTGGAAAAAATTAATTCAGAACCCGTGTTTTATAGTCATATTCAACTGATATCTCTCAAATAATGTGAAGGGTTAATATTAAACAATAGGGTAAGGAAATTTTTCTCTTTGTGATGTCACAAAATTTAAATAAAATTTGCAAAACTGTTGTATAATGGTCAATAAATGTGCATATTTATGTTGTTTAACGGTTAATTACTTTTAACCGATTTTGATTAAACCAAGGAGGTACAACTGAAGTTGTCCTTGAATAATTGTAATGGTTTATAGCATATTTTCATGGTTATAGCATATTTTCATGGTTTATATTATATTTTCATGAATTATAGCCTATTTTCATGGTTTATAGCATATGTTCATGGTTTATAGCATATTTGTATGGTTTATAGCATATTTTCATGGTTTATAGCATATTTTCCTGGTTTATAGCATATTTCCATGGGTTATAGCATATTTTTCTGGTTTATAGCAAAATTTCATGGTTCATAGAATATTTTCCTGGTTTATAGCATATTTTCCTGGTTTATAACGTATTTTTCTGGTTTATAGCGTACTTTTCTGGTTTATAGCGTATTTTCCTGGTTTATAGCACATTTTCATAGTTAATAGCATATGTTCATGGTTTATAGCTTTTTTTTATGGTTTATTGCATTTTTTCCTGGTTTATAGCATATTTCCATGGTTTAACAGCCTATTTTCCTGGTTTATAGCATACAGCCTATTTTCCTGGTTTATAGCATATTTCCATGGGTTATAGCATATTTTCCTGGTTTATAGCAAAATTTCATGGTTCATAGAATATTTTCCTGGTTTATAGCATATTTTCCTGGTTTATAACGTATTTTCCTGGTTTATAACGTACTTTTCTGGTTTATAGCGTATTTTCCTGGTTTATAACGTACTTTTCTGGTTTATAGCGTATTTTCCTGGTTTATAGCACATTTTCATAGTTAATAGCATATGTTCATGGTTTATAGCTTTTTTTTTATGGTTTATTGCATTTTTTCCTGGTTTATAGCATATTTCCATGGTTTACAGCTTATTTTCCTGGTTTATAGCATATTTCCATGGTTTACAGCTTATTTTCCTGGTTTATAGCATATTTCCATGGGTTATAGCATATTTTCCTGATTTATAGCAAAATTTCATGGTTCATAGAATATTTTCCTGGTTTATAGCATATTTTCCTGGTTTATAACGTATTTTCCTGGTTTATAACGTACTTTTCTGGTTTATAGCGTATTTTCCTGGTTTATAGCACATTTTCATAGTTAATAGCATATGTTCATGGTTTATAGCTTTTTTATGGTTTATTGCATTTTTCCTGGTTTATAGCATATTTCCATGGTTTAACAGCCTATTTTCCTGGTTTATAGCATACAGCCTATTTTCCTGGTTTATAGCATATTTCCATGGGTTATAGCATATTTTCCTGGTTTATAGCAAAATTTCATGGTTCATAGAATATTTTCCTGGTTTATAGCATATTTTCCTGGTTTATAACGTATTTTCCTGGTTTATAACGTACTTTTCTGGTTTATAGCGTATTTTCCTGGTTTATAACGTACTTTTCTGGTTTATAGCGTATTTTCCTGGTTTATAGCACATTTTCATAGTTAATAGCATATGTTCATGGTTTATAGCTTTTTTTTTTATGGTTTATTGCATTTTTTCCTGGTTTATAGCATATTTCCATGGTTTACAGCTTATTTTCCTGGTTTATAGCATATTTCCATGGTTTATAGCTTATTTTCCTGGTTTATAGCATATTTCCATGGTTTACAGCTTATTTTCCTGGTTTATAGCATATTTCCATGGGTTATAGCATATTTTCCTGATTTATAGCAAAATTTCATGGTTCATAGAATATTTTCCTGGTTTATAGCATATTTTCCTGGTTTGTAACGTATTTTCCTGGTTTATAGCGTATTTTTCTGGTTTATAGAGTATTTTCCTGGTTTATAGCATATTTTCATAGTTTACAGCATATGTTACAGCCTATTTTCCTGGTTTATAGCATATTTTCATGGTTTGTAGCATATTTTCAAAGTTTATAGCATATGGTCATGGTTTATAGCATATTTCCTTGATTTATAGCATGTTTTTGGTTTATAGCATATTTTCATGGTTTATAGCATATTTTCATGGTTTATAGCATATTTTCATGGTTTGTAGCATATTTTCTTGATTTATAGCATAAGTTCATGGTTTATAGCATATTTTCATAATTTAGAGCATATTTTCATGGTTCATAGCGTATTTTCTTCCAATTACGCCCCAGTTGTTGTTACCTACATGCCAATAGTTTTTTAAGTATTGATACTGCAGCTCAATTAAAACACCCTTGTTGATGTCTCTATAGTCCAACTGTGGCTTAACCATTGATGTAAGTGAGGCTTGTAAAACACATCCTAATAGTTAGGGAAACTATTTTACTGATAAATGGAATGAAAATGTAAATATGATTAAATTTTCCAAGAAAAAAATGAGGTCAGTCCCAAAATTAGCTCATGATAAATCTTGGACAAATTGGATTAAGCAAACAAACAAAAAAACACTACAAAAACAGCAAAAGAAAGAACGAACAAACAAAATAATATTTTTCATCTCTATATTAATTTGTTCATTATATAACTGTATATAAAAAAAAAATATTACATAGTTCTTGTAAGAAAAAAATGCAAAAATACAAAGTCCATCATACAAAGTTTGTATATAAAAAATACTATTTGCTAATTACAGCATGCAAGACATATTAGGGTTAGTCTAAAAATGCTTATTACACAAACGTACAGAAGGTGAATCTGCTTGCATTTTTTGACTATCCATTATAAGGTGCCCCCTTGCTTCCCATCCACATTTTGGTCCCAAATCAATGACGGCTGGCTGGCTGGTGCACATTCAAATATAAAATTGTCCACGTACTTCGCATCTTTTTTGAGGCCAATCATATCCACCCCTCCCAATGGCGAATCCAAGGGCCCAATGGCGAATCCAAGGGCCCAATGGCAGCCATGGCCTGCTAAAGATCTACCCCGCAAAAAATATGTATAATAATAAAATATCTCTTGCCCTTTGGCCCACCCTGGCCCTTCTGCAGGCCCCTGGACCATGCAGCACAACAGACATAGCGGTTAGTGCATGCTGTGGCTTCTTCCACATTACATCAATGCAAATCAAAGAGCACACTCTTTTGGACATACGTAAACATTTCTTCAGCCAACGAGTTGTTAACAATTGGAATGCTCTACCTGATTATGTTGTGGACCCCAAATCTCTCTTACAGATTAAAATGAGATATGACTCTAACAGCACCAAGAAGGATCCTAAAAGATATGATATGGGCTGGAAGGCTTCCTTACCCTTGGCCGCAGAAGTCCAGAAATGAGTCATGGTGGGTGGATGTGACTGCATATCCTGGTGAATATTCCACCCAAAACAATCATGCTGGACCTACCAGTGGTCCCTCATCTATTAATTTTGCTGCAGGGGGCCCCTGTTTGCATTCAAGTTGATCTCATGGCATGGTAAAAATGCTTCAAGTATGACTTGATCACCATCTTGGAATATTTACATAGAAAATATGAAATATAACTTCTTTTTTTTACAAATGAAACTAAAGAAGTAAAATTTACAAAAATACTTTGCAATGAAAGTCTATGACATATGCTTGATATAATGAAAGATATAGATATACAACAAATATATATATGAAGGCAACTATGGCAAAAAGAGGTCAAAGTTTAGTATTTGATTACCTGAAAGATATTGGTATGAATTAAGTATCACACAAATTTAACAACTTTCAGAACATATTATTTAAGCTGCCACTAATTCTGCACTTTCAACCGGAAAGACTATTTTGGAAAAGAAATAGCTAGGGAAGAATTATGCTCTTTGAACAAGTACTCCAACTGGTATCTGGTATGAAAGAAATAAAGTTGAATAATTCCATTTATACTGATACTATCCAGTATCCAGTACATTAATTTGAAATGGGTTATGTTCATGTATTAACAAACAAATCCTAAATAGTGATGACCCATCAAGACATCTAGAAATGTATAAGGCCTAATTAGTACCAGCATCATATGGGAGGGACCTTTTCTTTAAAAGTGGTCCCCTTTCTTCATGGTGGGTTCTTTTCTCCTAGACAGGCCCTTTTTACAGTGTGTTATTGTTCATTTAAAGTTGATCAGATGCTCAAATTTTTCTAGCAGGTTAAATTTCCCCACGACATCCCTGATTACCATCCACCCATACCATCCCTCAAATCTTTTTGACCACTCTCAAAGTTGGGCCATTTATTCCAAACAACAACTTTCTCATTAAACTACAGTACATTCTCCTCACCAGTTTTGACAATCACAAAAAATGTGTGAAAGTCAAAAACATTTGATTTCTGCCAATTCCATTGCAAATTGCTGCTACTTAATGTTCATATACACACTAACAAACTTATCTTTCATACATATATATACACTTGTAAATGTTGAAGTATTACAATTTGTAATCATACCACTTATGCATTTATTTGGAAGCCTTTCTTGACATACAAATGCAGAAATATCCACAAGAAAAAGTAGATTCAACTTAGATCACCATTTCCCCTATTAATAAATTAGTTATATCTAACCAGAAAGAAGTGATGTGACCAAATATTGAAGGAAAAAATGCCCTATATATTTTACAAATGCCAGTCTTAGCATACTAGTTGACCACTATACAGATAATACAGTCCTCATTTTGTGACAGCTCCCTGCTTTCCGTCACTCAAAAAAACTGCACTTTAAGTGCAGCTAACTGGTTGGTTGAAAGTTTACAAACTTAAATTGTACAAAACCTAAATTATACCCCACATGATAAAACAAGACATACAACATGAAAGAATTTGCACAATTTGTGCAATACTCAACCCTTCTCATGAACACCTCAATTGGAAACTAATTGATTTAAAGCAGTATCTATAAAAAGCACAAAGTACTTGTATAAATTTAAGAGAGACAGAATCTGACATAACAAGGCCAATATGAAGAAGAACATTACACAAATTGTTATCATCTTTCAGCTAAAAATTTTGGAGGGCAAAGGTACTTTATAATGCCAACAACCAGGTCACAACAAAATTTGAGGTCAACCAGCTAATTTTGTTTAACTCTCTTGCAATTTGGTGGGAGCAGAATTCCATTTTTAAGGAGGAAGGAGGGGGCTGGGCCCCACTGGCTAAACCACTGCCAAAAATTCTTGTATTGATACCACAGTTTGGACAATAACAAATGCCGAGTTGGAATTAATCATCAAATTTCCTACCATTCTGAACAAAGGTGTCGAAAATCTTCCACACAAAAAATCATGACAGGAATAATATTAATGTAGTAAATACATCTTTATATGCTTCCGTCTTTCACAATTTAATGTACAATTCATCACACAATTACACTGGGGTTTTAGAGCACCTATATACCATATACACTGTTGCTGACTAAAGAAATCCTTTTATTTTAAATCAAAACAATTTTCCTTCCTGCAAATTCCCATTTTTCCAGCAGTTACAACCGCCGGAATCGTATATTTAGCCAAGGTCTAAACAAACATAACATACAATTATAGGATTGACCAACAGATAACTCTTATAAATATCTTTTTTATCTTATTTCATCACACAAAAAACACAAAAATAGCACTCTGATCACTTTTTCTCAGAATTATTCCAGTACCCAAATCCACCGATCCATTAATCTGCAGATATATACTAATAACATATTTTCATATGAAATCATTCTCTTGATATATAACAGACCACTCTCCATCAAACATCAATCTTCAGATATGTCACCAACTCAAAAACAGACAAAGTAATTTATCAAATTGTAGATTATTTAAATTTCATTTTCTGAACAATAACAAACCATTACTCAACAAGATTGTTTTTGAGTAAAGCTGATGAGTGCATGTTTTGATATAATGTTTGCTTTTAATATTTACACTCTTTAACTTTACAGACAAAGCGGCTGCGTTTGGCAAAAACAACTTTTAATTAAAAAAAAAAAACAGAAACAATTTTAACCACTTTACTTTTTTTTTTGATATTCAGGAATGAGTCTTGGAGGAAGAAATGGTAAACAATTTATGTCATTTTGTGCAAAGGCTGAAGGTATCAGAGTGTTTCACATTAGAATAATGAATCAATTATTGCATTGCAAGGCAAATTTGAGGCTTTCTTTGTTTAATTTGTAGTTGTGAAAAATAATGAAAAACAATATATGCTAGTATTAACCATTTGAAAGTCTAGTTAGTACTGGTTCAAATACAGTTCATACTGCAGTAACTGCACACAAGACATAACTTGACTTACTGCAACACCTCTTAGAAGGGAGGAAAATTGTCCAAAATATGGTGACAATGCCTCACCCTCACCACCCCCTTCCTCTTACCCCCTCCAGAAAAAAAAAAAAGGTAAAATTTAACAACTGGAAAACGAACTTGATAAATTGAGTAAAACACAATTGTGTGGATAAAAAAGGTAGCCAAAATAAAGTAAGTCTCACCTTCCCCAAAAGGAAAAAATACTAGTCAATTTTGTTGCAATGTACTGTGCAATGGTTTGACTTCTACCTATCAAATTTGATAGAGAACCTGTTCATAAACGTCAGCATCGGAGATTGCTCTGAACCATTTGTCTATCTGAGATGTACAGTCATTCGAAAAAGATGATCCATCGATTAATCCCTCAACACAAGTACACTAACAGTCAATCACATGATACATTACTGATTCTAAGCATTTGTGGAAGCCAATGAAAACACAGCATTTTGCATTTTCCAAAGCTTCATTTTTCAATTTAAATCCATCAAGTTTATTGGAATATTCCATTTCACTTAACATTCATGAGCCACTGAATGTAATCACATTAAACTACAAAATGCATAAATGTACAAATGCAAAGAAATATAGAAAAGAACCTAAAAATACCTAATAGATCGGCACTTAAAAATTTGTTCAAATAATTTGAATGACAATTATAGTGTGTACAAATATTCTAATAAGTACTGTTAAAAAGTACATATGAATGAAAATGCAAGTAAATATAACAATAATTTATTGATGAGAAATATTTTGGATAAAAGCAGTTATACAGTTTGATTTCTCTAGTTTTTTAATGCATTCAATAGAAAACTGGCACAATTGTATACAATTTTTTATGAAAGCATAATTAGTCATGTAACACTCCAACATCTGTTACATTTTTATGGATATAAAAAAGTCAGGTGGTACAAGAGGGGGATAAAGCTGTGGGAACCTATAGTAGTTCCCCTTCCCCCCTCCTCAACACACACAGACACTAGCATTTCAATTTCACCTTCAATATGAAGGCAACTGATTGTTAAATAGGTATTAATTGTACTGAGAAAAGTGATCGTGTAGAAAATGTCTAAATAATACAACAAAATCTTAACAAACATCTTTAATAAGTTGAAATCAAGAATTGACTCCATGATGATACAAAATGCTCAAATGAAACAAACATGTAAGAAATCAAAACCACGCAATATTTAACTTGCTACAGCAAGTCAATACTAGAAGATTTTATCTGTTTACTATCACGTAATGAAGAAGATTTAGTTGACATTTTTGGGGCCAACACGTACAGGAGGCCCTCAGTAGGAGGTGGAGATCAGATTGCTGGGTGTAATGCCATTCATTTTGAACATGTAGGGTGGATTTGACATTGCCCCGCTGAGGCACACATTCAGTTATGGGTACATTAAGAATTATGTGCCAAATTAAGTTTACTGAAACAGTATATCTGTACTGTAAGTCACAGCAACGTAGAGATTACCTGATTAAGGCACTTGGTAACATTTTTAGTAACTTTAAGCAAATAATTCAGATTTGACAGTTTTTTCCTTCATTATCAAAATCGATCACAAATTCATAAAACTCTCTCTCAATTGTTTTTATATAGAAATATATTTCTGGCAACACTATGAATGACATTTGTAGATTATTAGATTTAAACTAAATATTCACTGCAATTGTATGAAGAAGACTCAAATATTTAGCTATTTTGAAAAGGGGAAAAAAGAATTCCCCATGAACAAAGAAAGGCATATGCAGGATGTGGAATGAATGAAGCAGGAAAGAATAATTATTCAGTACCAAGTGGATTTTAAAAATTAGTAAATGCACCAAATTAGCTAAATCCCTGGATTAGGCTCATGGACACTTGTCCATCAAGGGGACAGATTAACTCCCCAGCAGTGCTGGTCCCCAGCAGTCTGGTACTCATTTTACAGCTGAGTGGACTGGAGCAAGTAAAGTGTCTTGCTCAAGGAAACAATGCAGTGCTCACAATGGGCATCAAACTCCGTACCTCTGGAATACGAGCATGATTCATTAACCACTGAGCCGTAGCACCTCTCATGCAGGATATCAAATAAATAAAGCAGGAAAGACTAATTATTCAGTACCAGATAAATTTCAAAATATCATTGCAAAATGCACCAAATTATCCAAACATAAAAGTTAAAAAAGTCTTAATTTTTTTACTATTAATACCTATTTGACGTATTAAGCACCCTTTCTACAATAAGAATCCACCCTGGTTAATGTGGGGCTAGTCTAAAACCAGTTCCACACAATGCAATTCGAACATTACACTGGACGCAGCCTCGGCACTTATTAGGAAGAAACTTCGCCACCCAAAAAATGTGCAATTCTATTTTCTTAAGCGTGTCAGGTGCTTATTATATCAATTACGGTATTACCTGGCATATCAGACTTTACATAGACAAGAATTGAATTGTGAATGATCTTATCATCAAAAAGCTTCAAAGTTGCATTTTGAGTAACCAGAGGGAGAAATCCCACATGGTTCCAAATGCTAACTTTGGATTAGAAGCAAAAATATTTTGTTGTACATCTTTAAATGTTGTGTTCTTACACGTTTAGTTTATTTATCATACTGGAACATGTAATTTGTGTATACTTTGTTGCATAAGTGTTAAGGTTTTTGCCTTAAGCTATAAGCCACAATCACAACAACCAATGAAAAATTGTATTTGGCTCCGCCTGACATGAATAATGATAAAGTCAACAACTCAACATTCTATGGAATCCTGTACCATCATTGCTTTTATCAACAGCATCATGCCAAGTTTGATTTAAATTTGACATGGATTTGTGGAAATATGAATATAAACAGAATTTCACAGATAGTCCCGCCATCTCATTAATATTTATAACATCAGTACCAAAAACAACAGGGATCATCTGCAAATCGCAACACACCCATATCCCAAGTATGACATAAATCCACCTTAATGATCTTCAAATATCGTGTTTAAAGCGTGTTAACATAATTTTACATTTAGCCCCACGACTAATAATAATATTCATGACATCAGCACCAAAAACAATAGGGAACATCTAGACCACAACACATCCATATACCAAGTATGACACAAATCCACAACACAGTTCTTAAGATATCGTGTTTATAAGCTTCTGTCACATACATATACATACATAAATACATACATAGTATATTTATAGTACATACATACATACATACATACACACATACACGCCAGCATGACTACATAGGTTTCTTATGCTATCGCATCAAAACTTAAAATTCAAATGACACAAAAAAACAGAAAACTTAAACATCCTTGGTTGTGTTTTTCCTGTAATCTCACATATTTATCCAAAATGAGGAAAACTTGCCAAACCCTTTCAGCCATCTTAGAATCTGGAGAGAATTTTGGTAAAATATTAAAAGAAATCTGGAGAGAATTTTGGTAAAATATTATAAGGCCACTTGCTTTTAAATTAAAATGAATTTGACCCACATTCTTATTATTTCAAGTACCCTAGACTTTGGAAACACGTATAAAAAATCTCTTAGATCCAACATCGGAATGCATTTCTGCTCTAGTTGGTTACTGAACAAGCATGCTCTTTCTGTGAAAGTACTGCCTATATTTGTACCTCCGACCTACTTCCTATCAAGGTTACAAAACTGTAAAGTTCATAATACTTTTCAATTTGTTCTGTTTAAGGTCTGTGGACATGTACAGTAGCAATTTCTATTTTGGTTGAAGAGAACTATAATCTGAGCAGATAGGTTTTTGAATTTTAAAAATACCATTTTCTTTTTGATGTATGGCTGATCAAACTTTTACCAGTCTTTAATTCATGCGCAATTTGCCCAAGATTTGAAAATGATGTAAAATGGTCAATGCTTAACCAATTTTGATGATCATTGTTTTGCTACTATGATGGTTTTGAATAGAAATTGAAAGCATTTCAGTTAATGTTGCCTCTATACATCTATATACCTTGAACTGGCTACTGTTTCAATCTTCCATTTCTATGATAATTACATCAGCGCCACAACATCCTTAACTTTCTTTTTGAATTGAGACAATTCCTTCCCTAATTCAAAACTTCCTCCACAATTTGTCAATTTACTGGTCTAAAATTCACAAGATTTTACAAACACCTTTGACAAATCTCCTTGTCTAAATGATTCACCCCTGATCAAGTTACTTAACCCTAACTTTTTCAAATAAATGATGTATTACATTACTCGTTATTTCTGATGACTTTCACTAAGCACAGCTTACATTACTTTATATCTCCTGACACAGTTCTGTACATGATACTGCTACACAGATCTTTGGGGCCCCAATGCCATTTCATTTTAAATATAAAATATAGCACCAATCAATCTTAAGAAAAACATGAAAAGCTTCCTCTCTGAGACAAATAAGTCACAAGTAATGTATCATCAAAGATGTAAAAAAACCTGTGGAGATCATTCCAATGGGGTAATGCCATATGGACAGGTAGCAACAACATGAGCTTAATTGGAAAAGAATATGCTAGTCAACTATTTTACCAAATTTAATCAAAATTAGTAAAAATTGGACCATTTTACAGCATTTTGTTTGTTTGTTTGATGAGGGCTTAACAGCACCATGACAACAAAAGTCAAATTGTGCCTGAGAGGTTACATCATCCCAGAGGTAGGAAGGAAAGGAAACAGGGGGAGAATAAGAGAAATACAAGAACAAAAGGTCAGAAAGCTGGGATTGAGAGAGTAGGTGCATGGGTGACAAAAACAAAGTACAGAGAAGGAGGTGGAAGAGGAGGACTAAATATGGCTGTAGAGGGAAGCAAGATGAAGGAAGGAGATCATTTTATCTGGAGGGTTTTTCTGGAAGAACTGGGCAATTGAGTTGTGGGAAGTGAGGGAAGGTTGTACAGAGGGCAAGAAAGGAGAACATGATGGACTGTAAGGGTGCAATGGCAATTGTTGCAGAGGGGTTGGGGGAGCCAATAAGGAGGTGGGAGTGAGTGAGGTGGGTGTTACCTATTCTAAGACAGGTAATATGAACGTTGTGTGTCGACACAAGAGAGGTTGTTGATGGTGGGTTTGATCGGAATGGTGGGCTGGATGATGCGGAGTTTGTTATCAATTTGGGAGTCCCATGAGGATTGCCAACGGTCCCAAAAAGGGAAGCGATAAGCGGTTTGATGTCAGAAAGAGTTTGGAAAAATGGGGTAGGGGGAGATTGAGGGCAAGCTTAGTGGCTGCATCAACCCTGTTATTGCTGGGATGCTAACATGGCTAAGTATCGAGAAGAAAAGAATTTTTTTGAATCTTAAGGCTTTTTATGATAAATTATGAAAATTTTATTGAAATTTTGTGACATCAACATAAGAAAAAGCAATACATTTCCTTATGTTAACTTATTGTTTTTATATCCTTCACCAAGCGTTATTGAAATGGGAGAGGTTGAATATGGCAAAGGGATTTTGAATCTTCATCACACTGTCAATCAATATTTGGCAGGACATTTTCAGTGACTGAAATTAAGGACAGAAATTTAAAGATTTACATTAACTATTCTGAGCTGTCCTCTCTTTTATACATCACAACTTTTCCATACAGTACAAATTCTTTAAATTTTGATTGGCCAGAACTCGGACACTACAGCTGCATTTGACTTAATTCAAAAAACTATTCTGTTTAGAATTGAAAGCTCACTCTGCTGAATATTATACTGTCCATATACCATTTAAGAAAGCGTTCCAATGAGGCTTAATAAAAATACAAATAGTACGAGTTAATTCTAGGCTGAAATTACCTATATTTAGCAAATGTGCGATGAGCAGATTTATTCTACATATACTTATTCAACAAATCTTTGAAAGAGAAGAGTTAATTCTTACACAAGAGTTTTCATCTTTATCCCGTCTGAAGTTATAATTGCAATTACTGAAAAATGACTTCAATTAACAAAATACAAATAAATTTAAAGATTCACAAAGTTATTTGAGCCGTCTTATTCATACATCATAAAGAGTTTGAATATAAGGAAATCCATAACCAAAAGGTTTTGTGGTTCCAATGGTTTTTCATATGTTGATTGATTTGCAAGTTTCATATTAACTGTCATGTCATTACATATCAAGAAATATTTATTCCAGGGTATTCATTCATAAGCTACACCCACCATGCATGATGCAGATCAATAAAAATGTTGACAACATTAGCATTTGTACAATAATTAACAACATCATCAAAGCAAGTATGATGCAAGAACAATTGCTTATTTATCCTATTTCAAGAATTTGTCAGTAAGCCCTGCCTATTCATTAGCATTCATGACATCACTACCAAAACATTAGAACATACGTACAGACCATGACCCATCTGTGTATCACATATGACATAAATCTGATATACCGTTTATGGTATTTACATCATTTAGCACTTTCACATTAAGCCACGCCCAAGATGTATATTAATGACATCTGTTGATAACATAAGCATGTACACAATAACTAATAAAATCATCATGCCCAATATGATGCAAAACAGACATACAATTGCTCATTAATCACTATTTCAAATTTTCACTTTAGGCCTGCCCACTTATTAATATGCATGAATCATCAGCACAAACATTAAGTCACATCTACAGACCATGAGTTATCTGTGTGATGTGTATCCAGTTCATGGTTTTGAGATATCATGTTTATTTGTGCTTTTTGTTTACAAAATCAAATCATACTCGATGCATATTAATGAAATTCAACATTTTTATACCATGAAAACATACACACTAGCTAACAACATTATTATGACAAATATTAAACAAAACAGACATGTGATTGTCAAAATAAAAGCATTTCAAGATTTTATATTAAGTCCCGCCTAAGTTGATTGCATGATATCATCACCAAAAACAATAGGGCACATCTACATACCATGGGCTATCTGTGTATTATATAATACATTAATCCAGTATACCGTTCTTGAAATACTGTGTTTACAAGTTCTTTTCAGCAAAATCATATTAAGCCCTGCCCACTATGCATATTAATGAAATACAACGCTTTTACATTGTAAACATGTAAACATGCACCAGCTAACATCATAATTACACCAAACATGAAACAAAACAGACACGTGGCTGTTAAAAATTGAACATTTCAAGAATTTCACTTTAAGCCCTGCCTACTCATTAATATGCATGACATCATCATTAAATCAATAGAGCACATCTACAAGCCATGGGCTACCTGTGCACCACATATGACATGAATCTAATTCACCGTTCTTGAGATACCGTGTTTACAAGCTCTTTTCAGCAAAATCATATTAAGCCCCGCCCACTATACATATTAATAAAATTCAACGTTTTTATGTCATGAACATGTACATACCAGCGAACAACATAATTGTATCATTTATGAAACAAAACAGACATGTGGTTGTTAAAATATAAGCATTTCAAGATTTTTACATGAAGCCCCGCCTACTCATTAATATGCATGACATCACCATCAAAAACATCTACAATCCATGGGCAATCTGTAAACCAACTATGACATGAATCCAGTTTACAGTTTTTGAGATATCGTGTTTACGAGCTGGCTGTCACAAACATACATACATCAAACACACACCACACATACACATGCCATTATGACTGCAGAAGTTCCTGGTGCTATCGCATTGGAACCAAAAATATAGCAAAGTTTTATCAGTGTGTGTCTTGTAAATGAAATATGAATTTTCATTCAGAATTCAATGCTCTTCATCAATGAAAGTTATACAGAAAACTGTTAAAGATTTAGTCTGCCATTATAAATCAGAATCATAATTGTACCGAAAGAATCTAATGCTCATTTTAAATGACAGTTATATAGAAAATTGTTAAATCTGGTCAGCCATATTTAAAAAAAAAAAAAAAAAAACACACCGTATTTGACATAATAAGTGACCAGGGTCTTTACAAAAATAAAATTGCACCACTTTTTAGGCCCGAAGTTTCTTCCTGATAAGCATCCATAATAATCACCACAAAAACATCCTGAGCGTCAGACGCAAAATAAACAAATACATATACAAACATGACATTTATATGAGGCGCCTTTTCCCAGGAGTTACAAAGCGCCCAGAATGTTGAAACACAGTCCAGATCAACATAATAATAAATAGGAGAAGAGAACAAAAGTTACACTTTATCACATAAATGTGTCTTGAGCAGTTTCTTAAATTGTCCAAGTGAACTTGCACGGGGAATATTTGAGGGCGTTGAGTTCCTTACATGGAGAACAGCAACAGAAAATGCACATGAAAATAATGTAACAAAACTTATTTGAAGTTAATGAAATATATTGTTATCAGTCAAAAAGTGATAAGTGGGCGGTGCAGGGGCGATTAATATGTCCAAGCAATATGGTATGTTACCTTTAAAAATCTTTTTGTCTTTTGCACTTCAAATTTTAGTGTCTTTTAAAGACAGTTAAACAGAATTGAAATGAGATGTTACCTCTACAGTACAATGAGTAGTGTGTGGGTTAGAAGAGGAATATTATAATGTTTGTGTTACTTTACCTCTATTCAAATGAAAAAAAAAAAAAAAACAGAGAGATTTGTGGATTTTTGATTGGTAGCAACAAGGCTGACAGGTCCGACACTGTAGCAAACACTCGAAATGTGCTCCGAGGGGATATCATTTTCAATGTACAAGTAACGACCTTACATAACGGCACTCGGTTACAGATAGAAAGGATCTGGGAGCAATAAACTAGTTCTTTGTCTATGAATAGCTTACTGGTTAATTTTGCACTTTAGTGACGAGAGAGCGCTGTCACCAGCAATTACAATTCCGATACAACGAAAGAAAGATTCCACTTAAGCAGTTCTAGAGTTAGAGTTGGCACTTTCAAGCTGTTCCCTCACTGAGGAATGTAACCACCTGGGAATAGACCCACCGTAAAAACTTGATCTCGATGGCACTCTGAACGTAATAAGTTGCTTGACTTTTATCAGTTGCTTCCGCTTAATTCAATCTAGTGGTGCACTTGAGCATGTTCTAACCCATACCGTGTATTGCCAGAATTAACTACTTGCAACAAAGAATTTCTGCAAACACTTTCTTTATAGTACTGTATATACGTGTGTGAAATCATTTTTAAGAAAAATTACCCCAGGATCTTATTACTGATGAAGATTGACATGAACCAAACATGATATCATCTGGAGAATCTGTTAATTACTGCTTCTGTACTACGATCAACCTCCATTTGCTAAAGATTGCTTAAACATCTACTTTTAAGATTCAACTCTTCTTTTCAGATTACGATGGAAAATGCAATTTCTTTCACTTAAGACTTTGCCAATAATATGCATGTGTTTTAAGTGCAATGTCATATTGCATGTCATACTTTATACTCATAGATATGTGACTATTACTGCCTGTGTCTCCCCCTTTGTACCCAGACATGTAGGCCCCTGAATTCAACCATCAAAACTATCTGCCATCCCTCAACTGGTACATTTCCCCACTCACTATCCCTCTTGCTTCTCTTCACCATCTATAGTACCCTCTCCATATCCCCTTCTTTCCAATAACTCCATCCTCTGTTCCTCCCACATTCCTCTCCCAATCCTCTCTCCTCTCATAGCTTCTTCTCCTATCAGAACTTACATTGAATTATAAATGCCCAAATTAAACATGAGGCCTAACAAAATCCAAACGTTGTAAAAATAACAATTTCACGCTTTCTCCCCAACCCCCCTATTTATTCTCTTATAATCCTTATTATACCACATATTATATTCCCTTCTTCCTCCCTCAAACCCCTTCACTCAGCCTTCTAATCTCCCCCACCTTCTACCAATGTGTCCTGTCATCCCTCTCCTTTCTCATTCATTTTCCTATCAACCCCCTTCATATCAACCCCCTTCACTTGCCGCACCCTCTATTTATTACTACATACCCTTTCTGTTCTAAATGTACCAACAAGGTTGATCTAGTTCTGTGATCATCCACTGCTTATAATGAATATTCTAATCTCGAAAACTCTGAATAAAAAAATAAGCCCTAAATGATCTTATTTGAGGTTACAAATAGGTTTTCATGTAAAAATAGAAAACTTGTTTAGTACTTCCTGTTTTAATAACTGATCTTTGGTGTCACATTTTTTTCTAATTTATGACCAACTTTATATCAAAGTTTTATTTTGAAAACAAATCTCTCCCTTTGCCAATGTGATCAAAGGCAAGGCTACAGTACATACAGGCAGCAGGCCCCATGCTCACTAAAACAGCTATTTTGCATCAAACTTTCAACATAAAAAGGAGTTTAAGGCAAAATTCTTACATAAATATTTTTAAAACTGATAGAGGGTGATCTGCTATTTTTGCTTTTCAAAGAATATTAGTAACAATATAATAAAATAAATAAAAGTATTAAGTAAAAAAAAATTGCTTTGGAATGTGAAAGAAAAACTTTCTCATTGAATGATACACCAGCAGCCTTTTGACTCCAGCTCCTTTCATTTTTTTTGTTTTTTGTCCTTTGCACCAATTCTTGCCATCCTTGAACGCCTAGCTATAACAATGGTTGTTCTCAAAAGTTGTAGAATTACAACAACACTGTTCAATGGTCAACTTCAAAGTCTGATGCAATGATTTTCTGCATCCTTTTTGATTCTTTCAGTGGCAATGTACCAAAATAAGTGACTAATCTATTCATATGTCAGGTCAGGTTGTTCAGATGAAAACAGGCTGCAAGAGAAGACGTATTGGTATAATAGGCAAAAGAGTGTTGTACACCACCTCCCAATCTCATGTCATCTGACTGTTGTTTGCCTTCACGTGTTCCTCTACGAGCTTCAGCACATGGTGGCGATGTTTCAGAATGCGAGCTCGGACATGATCATTGACGATTTCTTCAACATAACTACCTGGGAACCATCCAGAGGCTCCGTCGGTGATGCGAATTCCATTGTACCAACCTGCAAAATGAAAAATGAGGGAAACTTTTTGTTTGTATAGTAAAAGTTGAGTAGATGCACACAAGAGTACATATCCTAGAACTTAAACATAAAGAGCTACTGCAGTAGTTTCTTTTCACTCAGTTTGCCTTTTTGTCTTATCATACTAGATTATGGGCAGAATTACAGGGGTGGCAGATGGGGCGGGCATTCCCCCTACCCCGCCCTCTCACTTTTTTTCATTATTTAGATCATGATTTTTTGTATCTTAGCATGATTTTCTTATTGTCCCCCAACCCCCTACCCACAATTTTAATAGGCAATTAAATTTTCTGACTGCACCCCCTCCTACTCACCAATCCCCCTCCCCTTCTCGCCAAATATACAAACTTTTGGAAGGCAAACTCTCCCATACTAGATTGAATAAAAGAACACTTCAAAAATCCTTTCAAATACCTCATCTCCTATTTTAGTCAGGTGAAAATTTACTTGCACAAACTCTATGCTATAATTTCTGAAAATTCTTGTAAAACTGTATTGAAGATAAGCAATAATTATACAATTATTCACTCTCAGTATCCACATGTACTTTAATGTAAACAACTCTTTCTTAATCAACTTCTAGAGACCCATATGCATAACTTATTCCACTGTATGTCTAAAGCATGTATTACAACGTGTTAAACAAACAGAACACAACCCTTTTGACAACGGAAACCAACTTATCTTCTGATTAAAAAACTGACAAATATCTCAACAAATAAAATATATAATATCATTAATATATTTTCATAATAAAAGTATATAATATCATTAATTATATAATATTATAATGAAATAAATAATAATAATAAATAAGATTATAAAGTGCACACATCCATCCTAATGGATGCTCAAGGTGCCGTGCATATAACATTAAAATTACAAATAAGTATACATGAAGAATCAAATAAATGAACAGTGAACTTAAAACTAACTACATATTTGCATAGGCATCACACATAAGATGGTCTTTTTTTATATTATATGATATAATCAATGCCAGGCTTTTTTAGTTTGCTTTCTGTAATTACAAAACAACTGAAGAATTCAACCACACATGCGCTATTCTATCTATATCGTAACATTGTCAACTATTTTTCAACGATGTAATAAATTGAACAACTCTGTAAGATTCTCTTCAAATCTTCAAGCTTAATGTGTTAACTATCAAAGTTATCCCTTGTAGGTTATACAAGGTACTTTTATCACCCCATGATGCCCAGGCTCCACAGATTATTACAGGCCATAAAACTCCACTTAACAGGTAGAAACATAAGAACTTAAGTCATAACACATATCTTTTGTTTGTTAATAGTAAACATCAAAATGTTAATTGTTGTGTTAAAGTCAAATAAAAACACTTGTCTTGTACCAATTAGCTTGAAATTTATGACAATTAACAGATGTTCACATGAGGCAGACTATATATTTTACTAAGCTCAGCTTCAAACGAGGTATAGAACATGAGGTTCATTGCTTGATGTTTAATTTCAACCATTCATGATTCTCTAAAGATCATCACAATTGTGCCCTGCCTGCAGTAATTTCTCTTGTTATGTGATATTGTTATTCTGTCGTGGCCCTTAGGATGTGACAAGTCTGGTATTGTATTAAACTCCATGCTCAAAATCCACCATCTTCTAATTGAGAACTATATTTTAAATTTTATTAAATGAAGAGAATATCGACTTCAAATTAAGTGATATTTATTGAAGGTTGTAATTTACTGGTTACTATGCTACAATCAATTTCGGCAATGCTAATTATAGAAATTTATGACGTTGTTTTTATTCGCAAAAGTCATGTAAATTGGTAGCGTTGAGGAATGTAGACAAAAACTCTCATGGCTAATCCAAAATTTAAATAGCCAGGTCTAAAAAGGGATATGAAGAATGGTATTATTTAGACATTTTTACTGTTTCAGAAACATAATAGAAAATATCTATTACACCAAAATATTTTTTGAAGAGTCACAAAGAGATAGTGAGGAGAATAATATTATTTAAAATTTGAAATGAACGAGGCTAGTCTCACCGGATGTAGTGAGATAAACGCCTCACTTGATAGCCTAAGGCACTACATGTTAGGCAATACTTGCAGTGCTTATATAGCAGCCATGTAGTGGCAATAGCGTATAATACGGTCAGAATGTTGACTACACCGGATGCAGTTCTGAAACTTAAAGAGTTTAGTTAACAGGTTAGGAAATTGTTAGCGTCCATCACGTACACACTGTAATCTCGGCGTAAGTAGAATTTATTTCAGGAGAACCGAGTTGCAGATCGTCTTTATTTATTGTATCTATTCTATTTTATAATGAATGAATTAAAACCTACATAACTTTGTTCTCTTTCTTTAAGGGTCGTGTCTAGCTTTTCGTTTTTGTGGGGGCGTTAAGCCCCTCACCCCTACCCCAAAAAAAAAAAAAAAAACACACTGAATGCCGTTTTCAGATTAGGGAGGACAAAAGGGGTTCTATTTCCCAGTTGCATACATGCTTTATTTTGATGAAAGTGTGAAATTATTAACATAAACTTGAAGAAAATTTAGTAAAATTGTTGGAAATTTTGTTCGAATTTCGCAAAACTTCCTAAAGATTTCTTGAATTGATAGCTTGCTCTACTGGAAAGTGAAGACTTTTCCTGGAAATTGAAGAAAACTTCCCGGAAATTGAAGATTTCTCCAAAAAGCTTTAAGCTCTTTGATTTCATGAAAATGAAGGAAATTTTCCCAAACATGAAGAGATTTCCCCAAAAATGAAGGAGATTTCCCCCAAAATAAAGGAGATTTCCCGAAAACTGACGAAGATTTCTTTGAAATTCATGAAAATTTTGCAGAAAATAATTAATGTTTTTAGTTTTGTTTTTTGAGGGGAGGGTGCTATAACTTTTAGGTGGAAAAACCCCCCCCTTAAGACACGCCACTGCTTTCTTTATAACCATCCATAAGATACATTTAAAATGCCACGATCGACAGCTCTTTTTTAAAGGGTATTTTTGTACATAATAGAGCCATACTTAACAGGGCACAGGGGGAATCCCCACATTTCAAAACAATTGAAAAAATTCAGTACATTTTGGGGAAAATTTACCTCTTGTCCCCTCCCAATGGTGGGATAAGAAGCCATGTCCCTTCCCCTCTCCCACACAAACTTTCTGGATCAGAATTATGGCCAGGTTACATACAAATTATATTTTCAGAGTTATTGTGTTTGTTTGTTTGATGAGGGATTAACGTTGCCACGACAACGAGGGTCAAATTGTGCCTGAGAGGTCAGATCATTCTAGAGGTAGGAAGAAAAGAAAACGGAGAGATTGAGAGAAATACAAGAACTAAAAGTCAGAAGGCTGGGATCGAGAAAGGAGGTACATGGGTGAAAGAACAAAGTAGAGAGAGGGGGGTGGGAGAGGAGGACTAAATATGGTTGTAGAGGGAAGTATGATGACGGAAGGAGATAATGGTGTTTTTTGTTTGTTTTGTGTGTGTGCGTGCGTGTATGCGTGGGTGCATGCGTGCGTGCGTGTGTGTGTGTGAGTGTTCTGTCCCGTACACCATTTACAATTGGCTCTGTAGACACTTTCCTCTTAAACGTTATAACTTTCTATACATATACGAATAAAGGGTCAAACAAAATAAAATGAAATAATACCAGAAAGTACAAATCAGGAGTGGTGGAACAAACTGCCAGTAGGGGCCCACCCATCTAACAACAAATATGTTTACCTGAAGAATATCTGTATGAAATTGAAAAATAAACTGAAAGAAAATATTTAAACACTGAAAGAAAATATTTAAACAGAGTCACATACATTTTTCAGAAGTCTTCAGTCACATACATTTTTCAGAAGTATTTGTGTGTGTTTAAAATTGATTCAAAGATCAAGTAAGTCCATCTGATATGAAAGAGGACATCAAAAGAAACAAAATTGTGAAGAAAGCATTCAAAATCTTATTCCGTTAATTTTTAAACAGAATTTGATGAAATATTTTGTTACTTTCATCATGGTTCTTGATATATTTGTAAAGTGATTTAGCTAGTATTGCCTCTACACGTTCATAAACAGATAAACCTGAAAACGATTGGTGTTAAGAATGTTAAGAGACTAGTTTAGAGGTCAGCAAGTCTATCGAATATGAAAGAGGACTTCAAAAGAAACAATACAGTGAAGAAAGCATTCCAAAATCTTATTCCGTTAAGGAGATATTTAAATTTAAAGGTTGGTATCGTTTGTGTAGAAACGACTGAAATCAGACTAGTTATGATGTCATAGCCTCAGATTCCTTAATGTCTTTATGCATTCTATCATATTTTGTCCTGTGATTTTGTGATTTAACAACCATGGCATATGTCAAGAAAGTAGTAAAACTGAATCTAGGAAGGGTATTTATGATATACCATTTGAAGAAAGTTTGAGAAAAAGTAATTTGATAAACAGCTTCTAATTTCAAAATGGATTTCTATTGTCAAAATGAACTGGAATAAAGCCTTCACAATACCATTATACTCCTTTTTTTTCGTACCTAATACACACTGTACCAGAATAGCTAAGAAAAATTATGTTAGCTATTCTGGTACAGAGTTTTTAAGGTTTGGTTTGGTTTGTTGATGTTTAACGGAGTTTTTAAGTACCAAACAAAGAGCATAATGTGAATGCTTTATTCCAGTCCATTTTGACAATAGAAATCCATTTTAAAAATAGAGGCTGTTAGTAGTGAAAAAATCAAATAAACTTTCTTTAAAATACATTCACAATTGTTAAGAATGTGAGGATGAAGATGCTAATTTTCCATAGTAGACTTACTACACCAGTCACTTCTATACACAGATAAGACATGAGCTTTAAACTTGAATATCTCCTTAACGAAATAAGATTTTTGAACACTTTCTTAATGTAACTATGATTTATTACTAAAAGAAATTGGAAGAAATGTTTTTAATTATTATAAACATGAACTCAAATTTCTTCAATTCATGTGAGGATGAAGATGCTTATTTTCATAGTAGACTTACAACACCAGTCACTTCTACACAGATAAGACATGAGCTTTAAACTTGAATATCTCCTTAACAAAATTAAGATTTTTGAACGCTTTCTTAATGTAACTATGATTTATTTACAGAAGAAATTGGAAGAAATGTTTTTAATTACTATAAACATGAACTCAAATTTCTTCAATTCATGTGAGGATGAAGATGCTAAATTTTCCATAGTAGACTTACTACACCAGTCACTTCTACACAGATAAGACATGAGCTTTAAACTTGAATATCTCCTTAACAAAATAAGATTTTTGAACGCTTTCTTAATGTAACTATGATTTATTTACCAGAAGAAATTGGAAGAAATGTTTTTAATTACTATAAACATGAACTCAAATTTCTTCAATTCATGTGAGGATGAAGATGCTAATTTTCCATAGTAGACTTACTACACCAGTCACTTCTACACAGATAAGACATGAGCTTTAGACTTGAATATCTCCTTAACGGAATAAGATTTTTGAACGCTTTCTTAATGTAACTATGATTTATTACTAAAAGAAATTGAAAGAAATGTTTGTAATTATTATAAACATGAACTCAAATTTCTTCAATTCATGTGAGGATGAAGATGCTAATTTTTCATAGTAGACTTACAACACCAGTCACTTCTACACAGATAAGACATCAGCTTTAAACTTGAATATCTCCTTAACGAATTAAGATTTTTGAACGCTTTCTTAATGTAACTATGATTTATTACCAGAAGAAATTGGAAGAAATGTTTTTAATTACTATAAACATGAACTCAAATTTCTTCAATTCATTTTAGGATGAAGATGCTAATTTTCCATAGTAGACTTACTACACCAGTCACTTCTACACAAATAAGACATGAGCTTTAGACTTGAATATCTCCTTAACGGAATAAGATTTTGAACACTTTCTTTCATGTAACTATGATTTATCACCAGAAGAATTTTTTTAAAACTGTTTTTAATTACTAAACCATGAACTCAAATTTCTTCAATTCATTAAAACCCATCAAAAATTTATTTTAATCTTGTCATTTGTGGTTGAGTGTCCTTATTCTCATCAAACTATGTGATGCATGAAATAATGTGTGAAATCCTGTGTCATACACATGATCACAAGAGTATCTTACCTTCATCCCAATGGGAACATAATGTGTCATATAATCATATACGAACATATTCTATATTAAAAAGTGATCACAGACAAAAAGATCTCATGACAAACACATGTGATGACACATTGGTCAAACAATGTAGCAGACCAATTACATTCTCATATCACAGCTGATCATGCAGCTAGCTTTCAATTTTTAATTTACAATCACAATATGTTTATAACTGACGAAGATTGGGTGCTGTTCAATCTTTTTCAAAATACCTACGTCATGACTTTCCCTTGATATTAATTAGAACTTGATTAAAAATGTCACCAATTCATTACCAAAACAGAAAATTATGAAACTATCCCTTTATCTTTCTTTAGCCCCAATAGAGAATAAATAATACAGGAATTTTTTAATCAAAAAGTTATGAATTACCTTGTCGTAATAAGCTACGCATGTGAAAATGTATACCAACATCACAAAAGTTTTAACAGGTAAGCTCAGCGGTCGTGCATGTTCATTTTATAAGAACGAGAATAAAAAAGGCACAAAATGAATTAACGAATAAACAAAACGCAAAGAAGTCTAGTGATTAGGAATAACTTCATACAATACAATACAATACAATTTATTACAGTGCTCTAGGCCATCTGGCCTTTGTCACAAACATTAATGATAAATTAAATGGTACATGATTGAGGTTCTTACAACAAACAATAATCAAAGAGAAAGAAACAAACGTCTTGCTTCCATTGCGTGTAAAATAAAGTGTGATAACTGCAAAAATAAGTATTTAGAACTAGCTGCTAATAAAGCATTACATTTTGTTCTAGTTGCAGTATAAAAGAAATATTTTGGTGTAATATTTTAATACAATATATTTTAATGTAAGTGAGAGAGATGCCACAATAATTGAAGAAGAAGGTGTAATTAGTTTGTTGTGAATCTATTTACAATATCTGTCCCAGAAAATGCAAGTCTACATGTTTACACAGAGACACGTCTGAGCCGAACAGAAGCCAGTGCCCAACTAATGGACTGGCCTAAACCTCGTGGTCGCGATACCACCCCCACGATATGATGCATGTGGTGAACAGAGCGGGGGAGTACTGGTCAGTTCTGTCGCAAATAGAAAACACACCAGAACATCAATGATGCTGAAGCTCAACTTTATCACAAAAATGTTCAAAGAGTAGTAAAGATGATATCAAAGGAAGATGAAATGGGGAGTTGCCATTTTCAAGTCAAGTTTTGCATAAAAAAATATATTTATGGTCTACTGTCATTTAATAGTATTTAATAAAAAGCAATTTATTCTTTGCAATATTCCCATTAATTTATTGTACATTCTTTCTTTTAATTTAGTTTACCTGAAAATGTGCCAATCATATGATGTGAAACCAAGGATGTATAAATTAACACATCCCTGGTGGAACTAAACAATAAGCAAGGCTTTCACACATGTCTGTTTTATGAGGCCACGCTCCCAATCCAACAAGTTATTTTCCATTCAAATGTGTAAATTCAGCTGGAGGCAGCTGATGTCAAACCAAAGCTGTCAAAAGCTGGACTGTCTACACATGTGTTAGCTAAATATAATAATTTCCCTCCAGAAAAAGAGAAACCTGTGGAATTTGGGGGATTGTCCCCCTGGATTTGCAGGAAGCACACTTCATCCCCCTCACAACACTTTCTAAAAGAAAACAATATTCAAATCTTTCATAATGACAATATTTGTCTTACTATAACTGGCAATTTTTTTTATTTTTGTTGGCTAAAAGCATTTTACTTTTCATAAGAAAGGGAAAAATCCATAGAACTCCAGGGGACTTTCCCAATGGAATCCAATGAAGTACACTTCAGGCCCCTCGAGCAATAATTTGTATAAACAAAAATCTTTTCACCATTCATAAGATATTTAACAAGATATCCTAACTAAGGTTGCATCTTCATTTTTGTTGTTAAATTTCCCCAAATGAAGAAAAATTCCATATTTATTTTTTTTTTTTGGTGGGGGGGGGGGGGGAGGGGGTTAGACTTCTTCCAAATTACCAGGAGAAAGAAGCTTTAGTCCCTGGCTTTTTCGAAAATTACAGCACTTGATTTAAAAATGCAACTTAAAAGCAAAAAAGTGTCATAAATCAGTATGTTTTTTTGTCACTTGCATACCTTAGATTGAAGAAACTCCTGAGCTGCAAGAAAATTAAAAGTTTGCAAATTTACTTTACATTGCAACAATGAGACAAGTCAGGCAAACATAATGAGCGAGGGTGATTAACGGGGATACAGTAGTATTCCATGCTATCCACACAACAGAGGATATTGTGCACTGTATTGTAAACAAAGTGATATCATTTCCCTGGTGTAGGCAATTATTTACACATCACCACATATTTTCCAGATTTGACTACAGATTTTCATGAAAATGATGAAAATGAAAATTGCTCTATTTCAGGTATGCAAACAGTAAATGAAACACTGGCCATTGAAGAAAATGTGGAGATTTTGATGCTCTTTAAGACTCAAGAAGTCTTTGGTCAAAAACCTCCGACTAGATACATTTCAAAAATGGGGGACGAATGTTAACAGATTGTTCCCATTCTCTTCTACTTTCATGCTTGAGCTAATAAAATCATGAGATACATGTGTGACGTGCATGAAACAGGAGGGCTACAGCGTCACAATATATTCACAGGTCTATTTCATCTATTGCCAACTCTATCGTACAAAATCATCCTCAATGACATAGGCAGCTATACGTGTTGTTCAAATTTTAATAATTAAATCAGTGAGCTGTTATTTAAATAACTTCTTCCTGATTAAATATTCAAGGATTTGTCATTGAAAAAGATTTGATATATCAAGAACTAAAAAGGCAATGAATAGGTCAAGCTAGGACAAAATCAGAAATACCTCTGTGGAGATTTATTCTGATCATCATTACCAAAATCAAGAGGGCATTTTTAACAGGGATTTCCGGAATATTTCTACACTTATAACACAACAACTCACAATCCTATGCCCTGCTTGTGAAGGGTGAAACTAAAAACTACAGCCCGTGTTAAATAAAGGAGTTTTTTATTCTTTTTGAAAAATTTCATATTGGTTGTGTTTCTTAGATTTATTGGTAGCGAATTCCGAAGAAATGGGACAGCATGGTAGAATGAATATACACACATAATACACATATGTACAATAATCTTTCACTCTCATATCGGTTTTGAGATAAGGCTGAAAGTAGAATGCTTTCCGATATCTTCTGTGGGAGTTATGGAAAATAATAAGGAGAAAAAAAATGACTGGAGCTGGCAATCTTATCAGAAATAGTATCAGAGACTTTAAAAATTTCTGCATCTTACCAGAGATGCTTTATAGAAACTTAGAAGAATGAATTATACACTAGATACCAAAAGCAAATGTGGTAATCAGATCAGCGATGCCAACAAAATGGAGAAATATTAGAGGAAATACTCTGATGGAAAAAATATGGTAATAGAAAAAAGTGGTGATGAAAAAATATGGTAATAGAAAAATGGTGATGGAAAAAATTTGTTAATAAAAAATACAGAGATGAAAAAAATACGATGATGAAAAAATCAGATGTCTTCAATGGAACAGCTGTTTGTTTTGCTTATTAAAACCTATTTCTTTTCACAATTCATCGCGAAAGCAATTCAAAGGTACATAAAAAAAAACTTGAATAAGTTTTTATTTACTTCACCATACTCCAGACCATTCTTAAAGGTATATGAACAGATATGAGTATTTGTATTCACCAAAACAAAGCTTTTAATTCTCCAGAGAATAGTCTTTAATTTGTCAAAAGCACCTGTACTTTCTGACTAAAGGGGAAACAAAATTGGAAGAATATTTAATATATGCAAAATTCAGAGAAGACTTTAATCTTGAATGTAATTCATTACTTTACTTTGCTGTGTAGCAGTTCTTTATGGGGACTCAAAAAAAAAATGACATACAGTATTCAGTTTTTGAATTGTTATATGACAATGATGGAATTACATATTTATATTTTTCAACTATCTAAGATCAAAGTTTAAATTTCTAATATAATATATTGAGTCCCTAAATAGATATATATATATATATATGCATGTTATATATAGAACATATATATATAATATATATATATATATATATATATATATATATATATATATATATATATATATATATATATATATACACACATATATATACACACATATATATATGGGGACACATATATATAATATGACTCAAAATATAATGTGAAAATATATTTGAAATATATATATATACATATATATATATATATATATATATATATATATATACACATATATATATATATATATACATATATATATATATATATATATATATATATATATATATATATATATATATATACACAAATATATATATATTTATATATATATACACATATATAGATATATATATATATATATATATATATATATATATGTATATATATATATATATATATATATATATATATATGGGTGTGTGTGTTTGTTGTGTGTGTATAAACAGGCGAGAACCATGCATAAACCGATGAATAGCCCAACCGGCGGACACTCTACACATTTAACAAATTTCAGTAGGTAATCAACTATTTTAGTGGCCAGGGACCTAAACATTTCATGTGCATAATGCACACTTCAAGCAACTTACACCACAAGTTTTGTCAAAGAGTTAGGACGCAATCAAACACAAACAATTTCACAGCATTTTCAAATCTTCTGCACATCAAATATCCTTGCAATTTCAATGTCTTTGTTATGCAATGTAAACACCAATAGCAATATATACCTCGCCCTCATTTTGTTTCCTTATTTTAAAAATGGTTAAATCTCTCTTTGCTTTGTGTTTTCAATCTACTCTCATATATTTGCATAGTAATGCAATAATTTTCCTAAGGCACATTTTATCATTAGTACAAACAAAGCCCAACAATATGTACAAGACTTTACTCCATTTCCTCAACTAATGAAGCTTGGATAATTATTTTGCAAATATAGAAAGTTTCAATTGCAAAAATTAAGCCTTACTGGTGATTTTTAGCATGAATATGCAGCAGGAGTATGCTTAACCCCTACTCTACCACACAACGATAATATCGCCATTTTTAAACTACCTTTTTCTAAAAATAAAATTGGGACCTTTCCAAAATCATATAGGGGTGCAAATAATTTTATTGCAAAGATCTCGGAAAGACTTCATAATATGTATTTTTTTTTTTTTTTGAGGGTGGGTGGGGTTTTCATAATATGTATTTTTTTTTTTTTTTGAGGGTGGGTAAGGGGAGGTTTATCATTTTTTTTTTTTTTTTGTCCAACCATTCAGAAATTTCACTTTTTGTTTTAAATGTCCCAAAAATGCATATTTTTGACAAATTGACAAAAATTGCTTAGAAAATACATTTAGATTGTTTTTTTTTTTTAATATACAAATCATATTCTCCAAATCTAATCAAATTTTGCTCATACCTGGTCATAATTTTTTCATTTGTAAAATATGTAAAACTTGGTGATTTTTGGTAAATTTTTGACCCTTTTTGTTAAAAAATTGTGTGATCCACCTATATTGTGACAAAAAGTTTCAAATACCATTCTGTAGCAAAAACAACATGCTTCCACATGCATTGCTGCAATAAAAGGCATACCCCCTTTGATCATTCCTAATAATGTTTTATAGCTATGTCACTCTGGCTATTTTTAGATTTTTTGACATTTACGTTGAGACGACAGAAAAACGTGTATCCTGAATCATGTTTCAAAGTGAAACTGATGATTAGGAAGAGTCAGAGGCTTATCACCAGTGATGGAGATCTTTTAGTACCTGGAGTCACCCAAGAAGAGGTCCAAAGATTATCAAAACCAGGCACTCCGGCTCTAAGATTCACTCTTCCACCCGGCACTCAAAAGTTTTAATTCGGTTAATTAATTAAGTGCATAAACAGATCTCCTTTTAATCTCGCTCTATTTATGTCATTCTCTGATTTACACACATAACATAACATACATTACGCACATTAAATTCTCATCAAAACAACTGAACAATTTAGAAATTAAATGCAATTGAGCTTACACGTACACATTAATATAAAATCACCCATACATGTCACCTACATAAACATACTCACCTACATGCACACAGTTCAGGTTCACGTTTTAATCCTTGTGAATCATTGCTGGCAGCTTGCCAAGTCCGTCACTTACCATACAAACAAACTTTAACAAAGTAAATATTATACCCCCATGGGCCAAAGGCGTGCTTATACACCAGTCCAAATGTAAGTAACCAATCACATCTGTTATGAACCCCATATGCACTTAACATTATAACAGACTGATCTATATTCTTGGGATTTGTGGGGGATTTGATATTAACAAAAGATGTTGCATACTTCATAGGAACATGTGCCGCTAGTTATTCTAACTTGAAATAATTATAATAATGTATGACGTTCCTTGAACGATACTGGAATTAACATAAAAGCGGTAAAAAGTTTGGGCAAGATGAATAACAATGGGAATTGAGATGAATTGATGAGAGAAGAGTTTCCGCCATATTTTTGTACTTTTTTTGTATTTCACAGTTGAATATCCATTGTAATTTCTAGTAACATTGTACATAAAATATTTTGTAAATCCTTCTAGAATTCCGATAAAAGAAATTCGTTGAGAATTTGTCAATAGAAGTGGGACTAAATTTGTACAGTTCTTCATAGGAGGGGGGTCTTATAGGCCACCCTGGATTGTCACTGGAGCCCGGCACTCAAACTTGTTTAGCTAGAACCCTGAAACCAGGTAAAATGATTTTTTTTTAATTTCTAAAATCGCGAGTGCATTTTTCAAACTTTATGCAGATCCTTGCAAAATTAAGCAAAAACACTATCAATTAGCTGGGATTATTACTTGTAAGGATTAGAAACAAGTAAATGGATCACTAAAATCCAACGTGATTAACATGAATTGTCCTTTTTATAGTAATTTTGGATAAAACTACAGATCAACCTTTAATTTGTAGTGCAACAATGCTCATATACCTATTTCGCGAAATCTCAATTTCATGTTGTGAGGTTGTGGAGCAGTGTAGTAGGATTAAAATTTGAGAAGGAAAGGGTCCCATTGTTGTGGGAAAGAAAAAGATGTTGGGGCAAGAGACTATGTTGGGGGCAAAAGACCCATGGTGGGGAACAAGCAGTCCCATTTAGGGGGAAATCCTTTCCTTTGAAGCAATTTGGATCCTGGAAGAGGGCCATATTTTTTTGGGATGACATTACCCCTGCCCCCCCTCCCAATATAAAAAAGCCAGAACCCTACCCCCAACCCCTGTATTTCCTTGGAAACAGTTGAAATTATATTTCTCTTAAAGATTTTCCTGTATTTGGACAAATTTGTTGACATTTCATATGCGGTACCAACTGTCACTGAAGGTTACCAGGTTTGGCAATGTCAAATTAGCGCCCTTTTTTACAAGTATATTCAAAGCGCTTTACAAACATTGGAGCTTTAGTATAGGGGAGACTTGCTCAAACCGCGCATCATCCATCCATTAGCTCAGGGAAGTGAATGAACACCGCGTTTTTATGCTTTCATCTCAAATAGTGTTCAGAGAACCAGGTAGGGTGTGACTGTCCTACCATCAAGACCGACGGCTTAACATCCCCTCCGAAGGTCGGCAAGCGCCATTCAACCATTGCCACTTCTCTCAACAGCTGAATTGAGCTGGAGTTGCAAACGACATACTTCCGCTTTGATGATCGGCATATCTGTCTGCATAGCTGAGGAGAAACGGGTTAGACCCAACTGGGAATTGAACCCAGTTACTTCCGCTTTGATGATCAGCATATCTGTCTTCATAGCTGTGGAGAAACGGGTTATACCTAACCGGGGCTTAAACCCAGTACCTCCAGCATCTCAGTCATGCGCTCTACGAACTGAGCTACCTGACATCCAACATGATTACTGATGCTCTGAATACCTTTTCACCAAGAATTCCTATTGGAATCAACAAAGTAAGTTTCTACAAGACATTCAGCATAACCTGAATAAATATAAGTATTTTCAAAGCTTCCATTGGCTGAAATTAGGTCATAAACTCACAATTTCAAGCTTGTGCATAAAAATGAGGTATATTAGCGAATTTGCAAATCATTTGCATAACATCTTTATTGAAATATTGGGGTAAACATTTCCTTTTTATTGTATATTAGTTTTGTGCATCATAGAAAGGAACAATTCATGTTTATAGGAAAGTATAGTGCCAAATCCAATCAGATAAATCATTGGCAAAATCAGAAGTCAAGTTTTAGGTCAAAATAAATTAAAATTGACATATGAATTTTTTCCTTGCTCCAAAAAAATCAAGAGTACTATCAAATGAAAGGTCTTTCTTTCAACAATTAATCAATTCTATCAGTTATTTTTTTTATAACTCAGCCACAAGAGAGCAGAATATCACAAAATAGCAGTTTTAGGACATCTAATAATCTTAATTATTGACCTCATTTGCATAAATTCACATATTTAACCAGTGGAATATGCAAACCAACATAAAGTCCAAAGTTTAAGCTTTCATATTACATAAACTTATTACAGTAGAAAATGAAATCAAATTTGTGAAAAAGCCCCCTTCCAAAAAGTTTCCTAAAATAACAATTGTAATCTCAAATGCTCTGGTAGGTAAGGGTCAAATCATGAAATAAAATAAATCTATGGTTCCTAAACCTTGTGAACAATGCTTACATATTATTCATGCTGAGCCAAAAGAATTTGGGGTATACTCCTAAACAAAACCAAAACCTTTCAGTGGTTACCCAGATGTGGTTTCAGTCTGCCAATAAACACAGATCAAATTTACCTGCAAAATATTTATAAACATTAATGTGGGTGCACATTACCTTCAGGCATAACACATGTATGTTAAGAGTTTGAAAGCATTCTATTGAGACACTTGATCCCATACTTTGCAAGAAATGTGCAGATTTTTGCAAAAACCCTCCAATATTTGATTGGTCAGTAATATTCCCCCAGTATTGTTCTATAATGGACCATGAATTTTAGCCATGTGACAATATTTAAATCAGGTTTCTAGAAATTTTGAAAAAGTCTGTTAGTATTAAAAGTTATCAAAATTTCTTTGTCTGATGATAGTTTGTTTGTTTGTTTGTTTGATGAGGTCTTGGTCTTGAGAGGTCAGATCATTTTAGAGGTTGGAAGGAAAGGCAGGGAGAAACCTGGATAAAATAAAATAAATCTTACCCTCTACTTTCTTGAGCACGTCAATCCTGTCCGATACATCCATCGTAAGTTCATCTCTCTCTTCTGCTGTATACGGTGCAACACACAGAACTTGAGGGCAGTCTGTCAAAATGAAGAAGAAAAATAATAAGTATCATCATAATTTGTAAATGACAATGCCAGGAGATCAGGGGCATGGAAAAGCTCCCAGGAGATAAGCAAAAAGTGAGTCTTATGAAATAAGCCCACAAATACAGTTGTCAAACAGCCTCAGACATACTGATAAAACATAAGAATCAGTGATCTGTATATAATAGGAACAATACATGGGAAACCTTTACATTTCTAAATACAATTTAGGTAATATTTAAATATCAAATCCAAGCAGAAGCAAACGATACACATCCTCGCCCCTAATAACACACCTCCCACCCTCGCCGCTAACAACACACCTCCCACCCTCGCCGCTAACAACACACCTCCCACCCTCCATCCCACATGCCATTCTACCTTCTGTCCTACATGCCATTCCAACCTCTGTTCCACATGCCTTCCCATCCTACATCCCAACTTACAGGAAATTATACATGAAATCCAGATGTCTTTCCACCACATGACCCATATACCATCACACCTAAACTCAAGATGACATTCCACCACTTGCTATCCATTTCCGTATCATATTTGATCTGCCATAACTCAAAAAGCTAAAGTGCCATTTTCAAAATTCCAAAATTAATCTGCTCAGATTTTAACTCTTTCAACCAAGATAGAAATTGCGGCATGTCCACAGACCTTCAACAAAACAAAATGAAAAGTACTTTGAACTTCTACAGTTTTAACTCAAGTGATAAAAATGATTTGAAAGTGGTTTGACCTTTAACAGTTAAAGAATAAGAACATCCTGATTAAAAAGAAACATGAACACTTGGGTGTAAAGATGAAAATATTTTAAAACAAGCTTTTTTAGAATTCCAATTTCTCACGAGATACAAACTACAAACAGTTTTATTTAGAACCATCAGTTCTATTTGTATTCTCTCTCTTATTATATAACATTGACCACTGCAGTGCAACAAATTTTCAATCAGCCACACAACTCTACAAAAGCACATCTAGGAGCCAGAATAGATGATATCAGTCAAGCCAAGTGAACGGGATATTGTCATTTCAATCAGTAGTGAGAAGTGCTGAGATTAAGTTTGATGGTAAACACATTCTAAATGTCATGACGACAAATGTGCTAAGTCAAGCTCTAGCCTGAGAGACAATATAAACGAGGCATGCTTCCCATTTATCAATTGGAATAAATGGGCATTTCAGTGTCTTTGTAGCATAGGAGGAAAGGAGATTAAAATGCTGAAGACAGGATTGCAAGATCTCACACCATCGGCCCAAAAGTCTGAAGATGATATTTTATTCCTGCAATCATCATCTAAAATGTTTGTTATGTGATTGATTATGAATATTGCATAATATATGGGAGGTACAGTGCCACTTCCATAAGGCCTGCAAAATATCATAAAGTACTAAGTGTTATCCTATATGTAAATTAGCACAAATCTTCATGCCCAAATCACGTATTGACCTAATCCTCCGGATTTGGGCATGAAAGCATGTACATTGAAAACCGTGTATCACACAATAAAGAAAAATTCAATGGCCTTCAACACATGTTCATAACATTTTGCGACCAGAACTGATCGCAAAATTATTTTCGATATCAAAACATTATTTATTCAATCTAAAAAAATGATAAAGCAGTAGTCAAACTTGTCTACTAGTGTTCCGCAAAGAATAAAATATCAGAAGTCTTTCGTAAAATCATGAAATTTTCCCTCTAAAAAATATTGATGATTCGCGTCATTTAAATAGATTTAAACCCAATAACACATCAAAACACAAGTGTATGACATGTTGGCCTGCATCCTTCTTTGGGCATTTGTTCATTACTTTACTCAAGAATGCTTAAGCATTAAAGCGAATACGCTAATGCGATAGAGCATAGGAATATGGCTTGAGCATGTTCGAAATATGCACTGATACCTAACTGCTGTTTATTTCTGAAACTGTAAACAACCAAATAGCAAAGAAAGTATGAAAAAGCTCATTCATTTCTTCAGGAATTTGGCTTTGTAAACTGAAATGAATAAGGTAATTGTTTTCTCAGACTAACTGAGTTGCTATCTTGTGAACATTAGGTTCTAAAATTTTAAGGTGTATAAACTTTTCCATAGAAGTAAATGGTGTCAGCTCCGAAAAAGCGGTGCAGTTTTTTACACATAGACATTTACTGTGAGGTGTTTATGTGTACTTCAGACTTGGAAAAAAAAGCTACGGTTCCACCGATTATAACCATGGGAAAATGGGAAATCATGGGGAAAAATATTTTTCCTTTTTCAACTTCTTTTTTTTATAATTCTGTTAGTAATCAACAGTATATGTGGTAAAAAGTTCAGGTTTCAGCCACAATGCTTCGGGTACATTGCTCTAAGATCACACACCCTCCCCCTCCCTTTTTCTCCCTTCCATGTTGTTGTGTGATGAATAGTGCATTAAATTGAAGAAAGAAAGAAAGGAAAATGTGTGGTAAAGTTTGAGCACATACAGATAAATTTATTATATTAATATTATTTCCTATTTCTGAAGATTTTTAAAACTGCCATTCAGAAGCATGGTAAATTGTTATAATCAATTCTAACTCTGATATACTTGATGAAAAATAATGAGTGTTATCTTGACAAAATGCTTAGTTATCAATATTACAGAAAATTTGTTACGAACATTGAATTCACAAAAGGCCCATAGCCAGGGCTTCTTTCAAATGGGGATGGAAACATTTCAGGAGGGGAACTTGAGCAGACAAAACAAAGATCTATATAAGACAATGCCACATTTCAGACATGTGAGTGATGATTTATAAAAGTAGCTGAAATTGATCAATTTGCAGAAAATAGGTGAAATTAAGTTGGAAAATAGCTGCAATTAGCTAAATAGCTGAAGTCTCACATGCTGAACTTATCAATTTTCTCATCAAAATAGCAGAAAATAGGTGAAAAGTTTGGAAAATTGTCAATTATGCAGAAAATAGAAATTAACTTGGAAAATAGCTGCAATCAGTAAAAAATTAGCTGAAATTTTTGAAATATAGCTGCAATCAGCTAAATATCCAAAGTCTCACATGCCTGAAATTTGAATATCTATGTCCAAAAATTAAAAACACTCTAAAAATGCCAATTTTAAACTGATCTTCATGAAACGTTTCGATACTTTTATTGTTTTTAGAGATTTAAAAAAAAAGTCATTTGATGTTGTGCTCCTTAAAGTTTCAAACAGTCAGACCCGACCTGATATATAAGCAGGTTGACCTGATATATAAACTGGTTGACCTGATATATAAGCAGGTCAGGTCAGACTTTCCTCTTTATTTTCTTTAATCTGAAAACCACAAGCAATTAGGATCAAATTTCCCTCATCAATGGCTCCATTGTACTAGTTCTCCTGTTGGTCTTGGGTTGTTGTGGAAGTTGGTGTTAAGTATCATATTAGCAATAGATGAAGTCCTTATTGCATGGTTGAGTGGTTATCTTAATAAAGATAAGTGGTCTCATTATTTGCTACATTAAGTTTGTGGCTATGATTTGTTGGAACAAATATTGAAGGAGAAGGATAAGTAATGGGAAGCTAATTTTGCCTCTATATATCCATAATAATATATAAATGGTGTGCATCTACAGTTTAGTGGCTTGGAGCAAGTAGAGTGTCTTGGCGAAGGACACAGTGCAACACCCCTTATAGAATGTTAATAATAATCTTTAAGCTTAGATATCGCTGACATCCAGAAAATGAACTAAAGCGCTGTACAAAATATGAGTTTAAAGTTAAATTACACAAGTGCAAATTAAAAAGATAAGTTTTAAGTTGTCTTTTGACTTAATCCAATGTCAAAGAAAATTACAGTTGAAGAAGTAGAGAAGAAATCCAGAATTTTGATGCCAAAGTTGAGAAGGAAATATTACAAAGTGAGATCTTGTTGATGGTTGTAGAAGCTGGAAGGAATCACCAGAACGTGGAGCGTGATTTGGGATGTATCTTGAAATGAGATGGCCAAGATAAACAACTGTATAATAAACTTCTCAAGAACTCACCATACTCCTCATATATCCTCTCCCCTTCGTCCTGTTTCACTAGGTGGAGTAATTGCATCCATCCATCTCTGCCTCTCACTCCTAGAATGAATGGAAAATATGCAAATTAATGTCAATAATGTTATGGACACTAAAGGAATCAATTTGATGCTTAAAGTTCAGAGGTCAACTAATACAATAGAGAACATTAAAAAAATGCTGCAAAAAGCAATAACAAATATTGTTCCTAAACAAAAATTCATGGTAAGAAGTCAAAAAAAAAAAAAAAAAAAAACTTTTGTAAATGGTAGTTGTTTCAAACTACAATCTTGAACAAAACTGTTGAAACAATTCAGCGTTATGAGAACTATATATATATCTTATAGCGTTATGTTTTAAAATATTTTTTCCAAGAAATTAAACACCCCCACCCTGCCTTTCAATGTTGGATTTATTTGTTTTAACATCATTTCCAGCAAAAACATTCATAACAGTCAACATTGAAAGGGGAAAGTATGGTAGGTTGGATGGTTAAGATGGTGAGGTAGGGGAGGGGGCACTGGCAGTGTCTATGAAATTATAACAATGTCCTTAAAACTCAAACATATTATTAAAAATGAAAGAAAGGGATTGAAGCAACAGAAATTTTTTTCCAGCATTTCTGATTTCTAAATATGGAATAATTAACAATAAAAAAATAGGTTCATGAAAAGCATCACATATTGTAAAAGTGTTTCAGTGAGTTTGTTCAAGATTGTAGACTTGATTTTATGGTACATGACCAGCGAAGGTGGTGCCTGCCCAAAAGCTACATTATATCAAAAGAACAAATAGTTCAAGCTAAGAAGTGTAAAGAACAGCATCTTGGAGACGGAGTTGGAAAAATCTATGGTTCCTGCAGTTATGATCAGGAAAATAAGAAATTTGCAGAAAGAAAATTTTAAAAAAATCATTAATATTTTTAATTATTGTTTTAAATTTCTTGAGCTAACAAGAGTGGCAGTGTGGTGGGGCTTTGCATATCAAGCTAGCATCCCCGGTTCAATCCTGGTGGGTCTGTAAGCAGTGCTCCACAAATTGTTGATAAATGGCTACGGCCGCGGGCGTCTTAATGTTGTAAACCAAACCAACAGTACATGTGGTAAATATGTGCTCTAAAAAGATCCCCCATGTATTTGTGCGATGATAAATACATGAAATTGCGAGAGAAAATTTGTTTGTGTTAAGATATTAGACACCATGATTCAGAACCAAGAATTTTTTTTAAATTAATTCCATTGCGACCTGGAGAGGAGAATGTAATTGTGCGATGATTAATACATGAAATTGCGAGAAAACAAATTTCGTGGAAAGATATTCGACACCATGATTCAGAACCATGGGAAATTTTAAAATAAATTCCAACTCGACCTGGAGAGGAGAATGTAATTGTGCTATAATAAATACATGAAATTGCGAAAAAACAATTTTCGTTAGAAGATATTCGACACCATGATTCACAACCATGGGAAATTTCAAAATGTATTCCAACTCAACCTAAAGAGGAGAATGTAAGTGTGCGATGATAAATACATGAAATTGCGAGAGAAAATTTTTTGTGGGAAGATATTTGACACCATGATTCAGAACCATGGGAAATTTTAAAATTAATTCCAACGCGACCTGGAGAGGAGAATGTAATTTTGCGATGATAAATACATAAAATTGCGAGAAAACAATTTTCGTTGGAAGATATTTGACACCATGATTCAGAACCATGGGAAATTTTAAAATCTTTTCCAACTCGACCTGGAGAGGAGAAGGTAGTGGTGAAGCTGGTGTTATTTGTCAGTACTTTGTAAGAAAACCTCTTAAAGCTTCTTTTGCTTGTCAGATGCTTTGATCCCTCACCTCAGTGTCAGGGGTTGGCAAACCTTGTAGAGTATTCCAAACCTAGTTCAAGTTTACAATTCCGCTGGGAAATAATCACAGTACACTTCCCGATGTCTATTAATAATAATTCAAAAATGCCTCTTTTCACCAACCTACAACTTTTAATGTTTGTTTGTTTGGTGATGTTTAACGGCACCACAACAAGATGGTCAATTTGTGCCAGAGAGATTAGAGTATGTCAGAGATGAAAAGAGAATGGAGAAGTTAGGCAGAGTGCAGTTGGTAAAGGTGTAAGTTTGGAGAAGGTTAGGATAAGTTAGATATAGTTATAGCAGCAGGTATAAGGAAGCAGATTATTTTATTTGGGGAGTTTTTGCGGAAGAGCTCAGCAATGGAGTTGAAGGGATTGAGGAAAGCTCTGATGTTGGTGAAGAGAGGACAGTTAATGAGGATGTGTTCGACTGTAAAGGACTTGTGACATTTATTGGAGAGAGGTGAGGGGAGTCTGTGAGAATGTGTAAGGTGGATGTGACCTATTTTGAGGTAAGTAATGTAAAACAAACTTTGAAAGCTGCTCGGTTCTCAGTTACCTTGGTCTCGGCCCTATTGCCAGGGCTCTTGAAAAAAAAAGAAATAAAAGGCACAAACCATTTTGGCTACACAAACAAGAACTGAGAGAAGAGGTCACAACTGTTAATGCTCGCAACAAGATTTGTGACATTTTTTCACCGTGATTGGTAGACCTCTCTATTAACCCTGAATTTTCTCCAGTTGTTCTCTATTATATGAGATGAGTTTGGCTTGTCACGTTTGTTGTTGAGTCTAATGAGCCTGAGGTTTGTCACACAACAAAAATCAGTTGATGAGAGGGTAGAACAATGCCCTCCATCACAGAAGGACCTGTATGAACATTGCCCTACTTCATGATAATGTGAAGTACACAACATTAATTACACATGACTTACATCCTATCATGAACATATCATAATACTCAGAAATGGCCTCTTGGAGAGAAAAAAGGTGAGAAAACTGTGACTTCAGAAATCAACACTGGTCAAAAACTACGTCAATGACCTGGACAAAAGTCCGCCTTGGGCTGAGAGTTAGGATTATACCAATATAACAAATTAATGTGCAATTCACTATAATAAGGGTACTATCAATCCAATGTTCTTAGACTGAACTTCAAGTTCATGACGCAATCTTTATGGTACATAGATACGAGAACTGGATGTTATTTTATACATTCTGCTAGACAATGAGGAAACACCTGTAGACCATATTGATATTAAGAAATATCATAAGTAGGTTGATGTCAAGAGATCAGGATTTCTTGTCTTGCGGAAAGAAATGAATAACTATATGATGGGGAGGGGGTAAAGATAAGTGTAGTGTGAGGTATGACCACCAATGCCCCCATTCCCCCCCCCCCTCCTCTCCGCACACACACACTCCTTCCTCAAGGTAAAATGTCCATAAAGTATGCTTAAAATTGTATTTCTTTACTTGCATGTCAGGGCCTACATTTGGAATTCCATTGAGCCTTGGGGGCTTATTGAGCCAGTGCTTATACTTAGTTTCCATGGTGCTAAACAGATTAGAGTACTGGGCTCCCCTTGGACGGGACACCAGTCCATCGCAGGTTAACACCCCTGCAGCCGAAACTGGTACTCATTTCACAGCTAAGTGAAATAAAGCAAATGGGATCATGTGTCTTGCTCAAGGTCACAGCACTGCCTGAGATTTAATCCCGGTACCTTGTGAGTATGAGACTGACACCTTAATCAACGAGCTACTGAACTCCCTTTGGGAAACTCTTTTTTATTTATTTAACTACCGCATTGCACTTCGCCCACAAAAAAACTACTTGCATGTCATACTTTTGAATTCAACTTACAACGAATTGGCACAAAAGATGAATTCTGCTAATTTTTTAGAGCTGTTTTCCAGTAAACTCATCCGGAATAAAAATTTGCAATCAGAAGGTGCACCATCCTCAATGTCATCAATGACCTCTGCTACGATCCGGTTTCTTGGACACCAATCTCGGACTTCGTATCGCTTCTGCTCACTGAAATGGATTAAGAGGAGAACATAGTTAATGGTTTAAAAGATAAGTTCAGTGGTCAAAAAAGTTCATCTTCTATGAAAGAGGACATTAAGAAAAGCAAAATGTTTAAGGGAAGTATTCAAGATTATTAGTTTAACATCTCATTTGTCTAGAAATCACAATAGTTATAGCATCACATCCTCACATTCTTCAAAAGTCTTTGAGTGTTTTATGATGAAAATATCTTGCAATGGATTTTCAGTCCAAAATCCTCAAAGCCTACAAGGTTGAACGAAAACATCACTTAAAGCACTCATCAATAAACAAACAAAACCTTCACTCTTAAATACCATCCTATTTGTAAATTATTACTTCAAGCCGGACACATTGAACAAATGGGAATACTTTTGTCCTTGTGTTGAGTGTGAAAATTAGTGCAGCTGTAGTGAAAATTGTTTACTAGCAATGTCAGATTATGACCATGGAAAGTGAGGTGAAGGTGTGGAAATTCCTGGTGTAATTGCTCAATGCTTGAGCTGGATTGTGGTTTGTGTTGTGAGCAATATAGACCCCGACAGATTTTAGATTTAGTCAGGGCTTAAGACTAAGAATGTATTGCGAGGTTTAGACTTCATGTTACATTTATTCCTGAGATTTCTTGGCTTAAAAGCATTGGCTATGTAGGGAAAAGCACTAAACCCGAATCTAGAAAAGTAACATTGACTTCATACATAAAAAGAATTTAAAAAAAAAAAAAATTAGAAAAAAGTTAATTAAGATTTAATGAAAAATATATTAAGAGTATTAAAATGAGGATGTGATGTCACTCTACCACAGTATAATTTTTACACCAGTCACTTATTTAAATTTGTGACACTAATGATGCAGTTTCTTAACAGTCCTTTTCTATCTTAAATGCCTGACCACTCAACTAATCTTCTAGTGAATTTATACAAAGCTCTATAACTTTTAATGATGGAGCTACTCTTGTTAGTAGAAGGGTAGCAAAGGCCTAAATTCCCTGAAAAATTGGTCAGAAATTAATTTGGCTGCTCTCTTTACACATGAAATTCAAGTAGGCAAAGAAAGGAAAACTGATACCTGACAGAAATCAACAGTATTCCGAAAAAAAAGTTTCAGACAATCATGATGAATATTTGTACAATCACAAATTTTATAATTTTATTGTTAATTTTTGCTTACATATACTTTTTCTTCTAAAAGTGGACAACATGGTAAAAGCATTTGCTTATTTAGTCTTCCTCCACTGTATATAATATACTTTGTAAAGTTCTTGTATCGATATCTGCGAGTGTGGAAAATAAATCTGTAATCTTGAAAATTGGCAACATGCACCTCTCATCCCCATAATGCAAGCTGAAGTTTAACACAATTTTTCATTTATTCCAAGCTGTTGTCCAGTGCAAACCTAGTGTAATTTCCATGGTCACTCCTCGCAATAAAAACTAACAAGTAGAGGGGATATGATTAAGGAGAATTTCCATCATGGTCACTCCTCGCAATAAAAACTAACAAGTAGAGGGGATATGATTAAGGAGAATTTCCATCATTGTCAATTTGAGTTCAACAAATCATCCACTTTTGAGAAATTACATGAAAATAGCAACATTTTAGAAATAATTTTAGGAAATGAAATGTGTCGGAAAATTCTGTGAACCTGTACATCAAATAAAGGGTAAATTCTATTGCATGATTGTTTTTTTGTGTTTCAGTAGCAAATGATGAAAAATTGAACAATACCCATGTCCAGTTACTCTTCCAACCAGTTCTACTAAACTTGAACAACACAGCTAGCAATCATATATTCTGACATCATCAGCATAAACATGTTTGTCATTTTTAGGATTGGTGCATTCCACATGCAATGTATGCCTTAACTTAAAGATATATGGAAATGTAGACGGCAGCATTAACGAAATTGATTTATAATCCCACTAAAAAATATGAAAGCAAAAAATAGAAAAAAACATCAAAAGTTTTGAGGATTTTTTGTACAAATAGGAATTTTTTTGTGCGACTCTTGTGATGTATGAAAGGGACATAGTCCATTTTCTTATGTAAATCTATTGCCTTTGCCATTTTCTCTTTGAAAAAGCGAAGATAATTCCGATAAAGAGGATTTGATCTTTACCATACCATGAAGCTGGAGAAGGCATTTTGAACATTTTCAAGGTCTGAAATGAAGGGAAGAAATCTAAAGAAAAACAAAAGCCTTTTGAGGTGTTTTTCTATTCATACGCCACATTATTTTAATAAATTGAAAATAATTTAAAATTTGAATACTTGAAAACCATGTATGCTATTTTCAAAATTCTAAGATTGGTAAACTCAGAATTTAATGGTCCTTTTGGTCAATTTAATGGTCCTTTTGGTCAATTTTATGGTCCTTTTGATCAGTGGAATAACAAAAAACCTTTGTACCTATAACCATCATATGTATGCACACAAGCAAAATGATCGTCTCATTTCAGGAAATTTAAGGGCGCAATTCAGTTTTGGATTTGTGGAGGCACGGCATTTAACATGTGTCTTACCCCTTAACTTTCTCTTTGGCCAGGACGATTCTATCACTGAGTACGATGAGATACACCTGCTTGACAGCGATCTTCTTCTTTACGATCCTGCCAGAATCACTCACAATCATTTTCAGGTGACCCCGCTTCTTTAGAACTGTTTTCTGGGAAATTGGTATTATCTAGAAAATATCAAATCAAAGAAAAAATATTGTAGAAAAGTGAGCCTGTCCACTACCTGATGGAGATAGTCGGCATGACATCGAAGCCAAACTAATCAAAGCCAACCATGTTTTTGCCACATTTCGTTCTTTGTGGAAATCAATCCATCTCAGATTACAAACCAAACAAAATATCTTCAATACTAATGTCCTCAGTGTCCTCCTTTATGGCTCAGAATGTTGGAAACTTACCAAAACAGCCAGCAGAAAAATAGACACCTTCCAGACCAGAAGCCTCAGACGCATCAGGAAAAGTTTTTTGGCCTAACACCATCAGCAATGAAGAACTGCTCACCTCATCTTGGATACAGCCACTATCGTTGGTAGTCAACAAGGAAAGATGGAGGTGGCTTGGCCATGTGCTAAGAATGCAACCCAAGGCTCTGCTAAAGGTGGCACTTCGATGGACCCCACAAGGCAAGAGGAAAAGAGGCAAACCACGTGAAACCTGGTGTAAGTCTGTTGAAAAGGAGCTAAAGGAACGCGGTCTCACCGCTGGAAGAAAGGCTTCAGACCTTGTACTATGGAGAACCCTTGTGGATGCCTCATGTGCCATCTCGGCACTATGAGCCCTGAGTGAGTGTCCACCACCAGGTAAATGCACAACAAAAAATGTAATTTACAAAGCCAGAATACCCCCTTCTTCTTCCCCAATGACAAAAAAACCAAAAACATAGGCCTTACAAGCACTTTCAAAGCTAGGCACGCAGGACACAAAAACAAGGGAAAAGGGCACCACACTGAGCTCAGCAAGTACATCTGGAGCTTGAAGGATAATGGTACCCATTACAATATAAATGGTGAATCATCAAACATGCCCAACTATATTCACCCAGAACAAAACGCAACGCTGCAATCGTTGGGGAAAATATTACATCATAACCGCAGATAAACACCCCATTTTGAAGTCAAGAACTGAACTTTGGAATAAGTTTCTCCTCTCTGAATATGGATGAACTTACCCCTAATCAGCATACTCATTCATTGTACAGGAACTCTATTCAGCATGCTCATCCACTGCAAATGAACTCTATTGTATTTACACATACAAGTTGTCTGAATGTACACAAATGAACTCTATTGTATTTACACACACAACTTGTTTGAATGTACGCAAATAAACTCTTATTGTATTTACACACACAACTTGTCTGAATGTACGCAAATGAACTCTATTGTATTTACACACACAACTTGTCTGAATGTACGCAAATGAACTATATTGTATTTACACACACAACTTGTCTGAATGTACGCAAATGAACTCTATTGTATTTACACACACAACTTGTCTGAATGTACGCAAATGAACTCTATTGTATTTACACACACAACTTGTCAAATGAACTCTATTGTATTTACACACACAACTTGTCTGAATGTACGCAAATGAACTCTATTGTTTTAACACACACAACTTGTCTGAATGTACACCATTGTTTTTCACGTTGTTAGTTTTGGTTAGTTGCTGACAAGCCTTCGAATGAAACAATCTGTTCACGAACAAACTACAAAGCTAAATCACTCCAGCTTATCTATCTTTGTATGATATATGTTATATTAAATGCATTTTATTTCTATTTTCATTCTGTTTTTTAATTTTTTATATAAGATTTTGTGAGTAAACAAAAGTATATGTGGTAATATGTGCTCCAAAAAAATCCCCCATGTAATTGTGCAATGAAAAGTACATTAATTGCAAAAAAGGGAAGCATATAACGATGCATTAACTACATTAATATTATTTCTGCTGCAATTTTTTGTGGGAAGATTCCAACACCTTTATTTAGAACCGTGGATATTTGATAATTAATTCCAACTCCGCTGTGATGATTCAAAATTCTTCTATTTGATGTCACTGTCAAAGAATAACCTGAGGTTAATCACGATAATCACATGACACAAGCGACAAACTATTGAATAAGTCCTTCCAATTTTGTTGTTGCAAGATATTCTAAGCCTTCCAAAGAGGTCCTGGCTTATCAAATCTTAAAGGAGCTCCTGATTAAAAAGTTTGCTAATGTACTCTTGTGATAGAGGAATGTCTTGTTCCTTGCACCCTTGTTACTGTGTCAAGAGACTTGAGCTAGAATGCTTTGTTTAGCCTTGTATTGCTAGAAGTACCTGTTGAATTTGGGTTCTTGTTAAGATCAAGCATGTAAATGAGATACCAATTAGGCATCTAATATGCAAATGAACTAGGTAGCAAACACTATAGTAAAGTGCTGCATTTTAACTGTCTGAAACTTTACAAAGGGTATGCAAGGCATCAGTTCCTTTAAAATAACTAAACGCAGCGAAGAAACATCGCCAGTCATAAAAAGTACGATAGCAACTCAAACGGAACCCATCAATGAGGAAAGTAGTACCACGGACATAGGTTTACCCGCAGTGTGAAGAAGGCACCCTGAGCCTAAAGAGGTATTTGAGGTAAACCTGAATTCAAAAATAAACCATCTCAGAAGATAATCAGACACCTGTGGTTGAGGTATGAGTTGTGAGCAACACAGTAGACAATATTGCCATAGTCAAGCTTGGCACGAATGGTGAGCCTGAAAATTTAGAGAAGAGCATGGCGGTTCGCACCCGAAGTGGTGTTGGAGAGGAGGCGGAAAAGGTTGAGAGAGATGTTGCATTTCTGTTTCAGGTTGGTGATGTGTTGCTTGTAGGAGAGCTTGGGGTCTAGAGTTGAACCCAGGAACTTTGCGTGTTTAACTTTAGGGATGTGATTGCCATTGAGCACAAGGTTCGAGTTGGGGTGGAGGTTGTTGAAATGACAGAAGTGCATGCAGACTGTCTTGTCTTTGAAGAATTTAAAACCGTTATTGTTGCGCCAGACTTGCAGCTGGTTGAGGCTGAGTTGGAGTCTATTTTCGACAAGAGGAAAGCTAGGGGAGGAGTAGAATATGATGAAGTCCTCCACGTAAGGGGCAAGTTTGATGTTGGGGCCAAGGTTGTCCGCAATGTCATTAATGCTCAGGTTGAAGAGAGTGGGGGGCGGATGCTGCTTTGGGGGATTTTTTTTTTGGGGGGGGTAGGGGTTGGGGAGGGTGTGGCCAATAAAAACTTGGAACTGCCTGGGTGAGAGAAAGTTTGGAATAAAGATGTATTGTATTGTTTCCACTCCAAATAATCATTGTTTATCTGCCATTCGCATACACACCACAGCCAAGTAGCCCAAGGATATGTGTGTATAAGATTGCTTAAAGCCAAGCTGAATAATCAAGGCACTTTTGTGATTGATATCACTCATCCGTGTTAAGTGTCTTAGTGGAAGAAGTTTGTTCGCAAACTGGTGATAAAAATAGGTGTGTATCATAATGCTTAAGGTAATAATGTGCATTAACTGTGGATGATTGACGGACCATTTCTCCTAAGGAAAGATATTGCTTCATGCGGGGCTAATTTGTAATTGTTTTGGGTGGTTATTTGCTTTTCTAGTTCATAACTCATTTTAAACATTCTATGTGGCATTAGTCCTTGCAGCCATGCAGTTTTCATTAAGTCTGTTTTTGTAATCCTCATGGCATAATTTTTGTAATTGAAAGTGTGCGACAGATACTATCTGGTGGATGAGGTATAACAGCACCACAACAGCAATGTCCAAGTTGTGCCAGTGAGATTTAATTACATCAGAGGAAAATAAGGGGCAAGCGAGCTGAGAAGGAGGTGTACAGAAGGAGATCAGATGTTGTAGTAGTAGTTGGTGCAATGAAGGAAAGAATTTGTAAACTGGGTTATTGTGGAAGAACTTAGAGATGGTGTTAAAGGGGTGAGCACTAGGGAGAATGAGGGGAAAATCTATGAAGACTAATTGGCTGTCAGTTGTTCTCAGCAATTATGTTGGTGTATGTCTTGAGGAAACAAAATTGTTGACCCACCTTGACTCCTTCCTTGTAATCCAGGGTATGTACTAGGTTTTGCACTTCCTCTATTAGCTCCATACGCTTAGCCTCCTCATTGCACTGAACAGCAAGCTAAGAGATGAAAATAAAAAGAACAAATAATAATTTTACATTTTAAAGAAAGTTCTTGGATGTCCACAATTTGATAGTCCATTCAGAAGATAATTAAATAATGAGAGCTAATATTTAGATATTGAACATAGCATATTAGCATATAAGTCGCATCTCATAGCACTTAAAATTGAACGAGGCAGCTGCCACAAAGGGCGCACAAGCCTGACTATTACCCTGCTTCGATCCCTTATGCCGAGCACCAAGCAAGAGGGCAGCAGGTGCCATTTTTAGTCTTTGGTGTGACTTGACCGCGGATGGAACAAATGACCTTCCGGCTGGAAAGCGGGTGATCTACCAATTGAGTTAAGCAGTCGGTTATAGCTGAACTAAGTGTGGGGATTATGCAATGATAAATTAGGTCGCTTAGTCGGTAGAGATCATGATTAAGATGCTGCAGCTAGGTTCCATGTTTGAATCTCAGGAGATTCAACTAGATTTTTCCACAGCCAAACGTAAGATATGCCAGACATCAAGAGTATCACCTGCTCCTCATCCAGCTTTTGGGAGATGGAGACAATGGCTGGATGGCGCTGGTCAACAATTGGATGAGGACGTTAAATGTCTGTCACGGCAGGACATTCACCACCTGCCTGATTCTGTAATTCCCATTCTGGCGCAGTCTAAGTTCCTGTGCACTGACTTATCCGGCTGCCAGAGAACTTGACTGGGGGCGCTGTGATCTTCATGAAATAGCGTGGTATTGAAGCCAATTATATGCATCTAATGATGACAGATTTTTGATTGGCATGACAAAATCCATTTAATTCTTGAAATATCTTTCTTTAATTACAGTGACTAAAAATAACAGAAATCCCTACTCAGCTATATTTTGATTGCTAGTATAGTTGCGACAGATGTCACTCATAAGAACTTGCTGCTCATTTTAATACATTGGAGACAAAATGACTTAAAAGCCATGTATTTACATATTACACATGTTACAAATTTTAAGAACATGCAAGACTTCAAGCTGTAAAATTGACCAAGGAATTCTAATATAAGATCATTTATACTGTTTTTAAATTGCTACCATACACAATTTTTCTCTGGCTTGCTTGGCTCTTATGATTGAAACATCTTGGTACGGCAACTTCAATATACCACCCAACAAGGTACAAAATTACAGGATGCTTACATTCTTGACCTGCTCAGCAGCCTGAAGGGCCGTTTCTGCTACTTGGCTGCCTGGTTCTGCATTTGATAACACCGCCTAAACAAAATTAGAAGAAAAATTCAAAAAAAAATGTCCAAATATTTTACTATCCAGATAAATACTCACTTATGTTAGATAAAAAAATCAGCACAGGATATGTTCTAAGGACTGTCACAATATGTTACTTATTGCTACATCATTTTTTCATCATATCATGCTGAAAGTTTTTCTTTAAGCCTACCCGCACCTGATACCTGAGTTAATCCTAAGAACTCAGGTATGACAATTAAAAACCTGACTTCCTGTTCAGTGTATCATGTTTCCACTCCAAACAATGATTGTTTATTTGCCATTCCCAAGCACACCACAGCCAAGTAGCCCAAGGCTATTTGTGAATATAAAATTACACAAAGCAGACTTAAATAATCAAGGCACTTTTGTGATTAAAATCACTCATCCATGTTAGGTGTCTTAGTGGGAGAAGTTTGTTTTCAAACTGGTGATAAAAATAGGTGCGTATCCTAATGCCTGAGGTAATGATGTGCATTAACTGTAAATTATTAACGGACCATATCTCCTGAGTAAAGATATTGCTTCTTGTAAAAATCACCCTGACCAGCATATTGTGACTTGCCATTTTCACATGTAAACTGCATATAAAAGCAAAAATTTGTTAAGCGGAATTTTAGTAACATTTCAAATAAATGAGATTTTAAGTGAATATTTGCAGCATATATGATTTTTCATTTTGGTCTTACAGAATTAATGAGATCTACATGCTGAAAACCTTTTCCCACATTAATATTAATAACATTAATATTGCAAAATAGTAAAATATCGTGCGTGATATTTTTATCCATAATTATCAATACATCATTTACCCATATCGTTGCAGCCCTAATATGTTCATGTATTGTAAGAAATACAGTTATTACCTCTATAAGCAATGGCAGTCTTGTGATTCGTTGGAATGGGAGCATGAGGAACGAAAGAAGATCCAAATTCTGGCAGACGGGGCTCATCTCTAAGGTATCCAGGGCAGAGTTCACATCCGGCCTTTTCCTGAAATAAAAAGATACCATAATGTGGTGATGCAAAATAAATACCACCTGGTGAAACTTATTAATATTAAATCACTTTCCCATTTTCATTGCATTTTAATTCAGTTCAAATTAAAGGAACACTAGATCTTGACATTGATAATGCAGAAGCACAGAATTTATGAGTAGGCTGTGTAAGAGATTTGCAAGGTAAAGAAGGCGTAAAAAAGGTTGTCGATGCCATGTCACCTAGGTAACCATCAAAAGAATGCACAGTGTTATCATTGCCATTTAGATATGAAAGGTATCTTAAAGAGGGTTAAGGTCTACAATACTTACAAACACAAATATGTATGCAGCACCATGAACTTAATAATACGTAGTTCTTATATCAAGTTTTTCAACATGCAATGCCTACTGAAAGCACTTTACAATGGACACTTTCAAGGCTTAAAGTTATAGACAACATACAGGACACAAGATTTACTTTTCACGGAAAAAATCCGATCTGCAAGAAAAACCTGTCGTCAACCAGAAGCCGCAAATGGATCCAGTAAAGGCTTAAAGTCAACCGGCAAGAGTTTTGCAAGCAAAATAGATTTTCCAGTTTCTTTGTTGATAAAATTGGAAAAATTCGCGATACCTTTGCTCATGTTAGCACCCATAATATGATTGACTCTTCTGATAATATCGATGTTGTTATGGATACAATTATTTTTGTGTTTGAACCAACGACGGAAGATGAAATCAGAGACAAAACCATGAAATCGCCATCCAAATCTTGTGAACTGGACCCTGTACCTACATTCTTGATCAAACAATGTATTGATATTTTCGTACCATATTACACTATCATTGCTGACAAATCTCTTTAATATGAAAAATTTCCTGATAGTCTGAAAATTGGCCATGTTCGCCCATTTTTTATGAAAGTTGGCCTCGATTACGAGATTTTCAAGAACTACAGACCTGTGGCAAACTTAAAATTTCTTGGAAAAACAATTGAGCGATATTCAAACAAATAACTTATCAGATCCATTCCAATCTGCCAATAGAGCACTTCATGGCACTAAAACTGCGCTACATCAGGTTAATAATGACATTTTACGTGTAATGGATGATGGAAAGGTAACTGTGCTGATTTTGTTAGATCTGAGCGCGGCGTTCGATACCGTGGATCATGATCTTTTACTGACACGGTTACATCAATATATTGGCGTTAATGGCATTGCATTGAAATGGTGTAAGTCTCACCTGTCTAACAGACCTCAACGTGTGTGTGTGGGAGATGCAATATAGGACCCCGTTTTTTATATTTCTCAGTTCCGCAAGGATCTGTACTTGGTCCACAGTGGTTTCCAATTTATACTTTACCTATCCGCAACATTTTAAAATATGGTATATCCTATCATGTCTATGCTGACAACACACAACTGTATCTGGCCTTCAAACCTTCATAACAACAGAATGACCTTACCATCAAATGTTTAGAAGATTGCATCACCGATATACGTGTTTGAATGACGCAAAACTTTCTGAAACTCAACGATAACAAAACCGAGTTTTTATTATTTGGATCTCGCCAACAACTGTTAAAGTTTTCATCGCCCAACATCATCATTGGTGAATCTCAAGTTGAGTCCTCTCTGAAAGCTCGCAATCTCTGGATTATTTTTGACTCCTTCATGACCACGGATAGTCACATTTCTCATATCACACGCACTGCATCTTTACATTTTCGGAACATTGGAAATTTGTGCAAATATCTCAATTCAACTGCGACAGAACAGATAGTACATTCGTTTGTTACATCTCGATTAGATATGGGAAATTCCTTGCTGCATGGACTGCCACACAAACAGATTCATCGTCTTCAACTACTTCAAAACACAGCTGCAAGGATTGTAACTCTCTCAAAGTAAACATGTCACATAACTCCCATTCTGAAAGATTTGCACTGGCTTCCAGTTTCTCATCGCATCATGTGCAAAATATATCTTATTGCTTACAAATCGATGAATGATTGTGCCCAAGTTTATATATCTAACTTGCTGAAAGTATATGTTCCTCTTCGTAATCTTCGTTCTGGTGATAAACTCCTTTTATGTGAACCAAAATCCTACCATACATGGGGTGACAGATCATTTGCTGTTGCAGCGCCGCGTCTTTGGAATCGATTGCCACTCCATATCAGGTTGTCTTGTTCTGTTGACTCATTACAAAAAAATCTAAAACCTATCTCATGTGTGATGCCTATGCAATTATGTGATTAATTTCAAATCACTGTTCATTTATTTGATTCTTCATGTATACTTATCTGTAAATTTAATGTTATATGCACGGCACCTTGAGCATCCATTAGGATGGATATGTGATATTATTATTATTACTATTATTATTATCATTACTTTTATTACTATTACTATTATTATCAATATTAATATTATTATTATTAATATTATTATTATTATTATTATTAAAAATATTAATAATATTATTATTATTATTATTATTATTATTATTATTATTATCATTATTATTATTATTATTATTATTATTATTATTATCATTATTATTATCATTATCATTATTATTATTATTATCATTATTATTATTGTCATTATTATTTATTACCCTGCTCTAATCTCTTATGATAGGCAAGAGGGCAGCAGGTCCCATTTTGAACGTCTTTGGTATGACGCAGCGGGAAAGGAACCCACAACCTACACGCTGACAAGAGGGTGCTCTATCAATAGAGCTAACCAGGCAGTAAAGGCCTACCTACAAATAATAAACCATTGGCAATACTTTACTGCAATTGTTATCCTATTCATACATAACAATTCTGCATCAGTGAACAAACCTGAAACAAAGTATCCCATTTAGCAGGCATTCAAGATAGTCCGTTGTTTTATTTTCAAGATTTCAAGCTTGTAGCCTCCTTGTACAACTGTAGATATTTTGAGAGTCTATTTATTAAAAAAAAATACTTAAATATGCATACCTGACTTTTTCGAGCACCTTGACTTGGTACTGGTTATTGGCACAGTAGGTGACGTAACACTTGAGTTGGGAGGACATCAGGTGCGAGAGGAGGATGGAAGTGACTTCATTGAGCATCATGAACTTCTGCTGGTAATCCTCAAGATCTCTCAGAAGTCTTTGGGAAAGATGGAACATATTTTTGTTTAAATATCAACACTCCAGTGCTTATGATATATCAAATTTCAATATTCTATTCATTTGTATCCAAAATTAACTCCAAAAAGTTTCTTTTTACATAATACAACACTGCATCATTCTCTGGTTTATGATATGTTAAAAGGATGATTTTTGTGTAAAAAACAAAGTGTAGTGATGTCATATACTACAGAAACAGTCTTTACTGACATCCTCAATTTGTTGCCAGATAACTTCTGCTCACCATAAAAAGTACATAATTTGTTTAAATATGACTAAAAATGATAATAACCAGACATTGCAAACGATACAAATCCCCTCACCCCTTAATAACATGTTTTCCACCCTCTGTCACACCATGAGGACTGTGACATCACAACTAGTCTTGATTCAGACCTTTCCACACAAATGTGACACAACTTTAAACTTGAAAGTCTCCTTTGAATGATTTCACCATTTTTTGTTTGTTTTTTGAAGACCTCTTTTCCGAACTAATCCTATAATTTTCGATCTGGTGGCCCTTTTCAAAATTTACCCACAATGCACAACGTGCTTCCCATGAATATTCATACCTCCCAATGGCAAGAGTTCTTTGTTTGAAAACAGTGCATCATGCTCCCATCTCTGTAACAGCCCCTTGGTTATCAGGCTGCAGATTCACACACAGTATGTTAATTTTCAATCTGGTGCCCCTTTTTAAAATTTACCCACAATGCACAAACATATTCCCTTGAATATTCATTATTCATACCTCTCACTGGCCTCCCTAACAGTTCTGATGTTTGAAAACAGGGCATGGTGCTCCTGTCTTTGTAACAAGCCCTTGGGTGGCATCAGCCTTGATGACTCCATGAAGTGATCGATGACCAAATTGAGACTCCTCAGATAGGAGGCCTCTGACGTGATGATCTCAAACAAAGCCTGAAAAATGAGAAATGGCGGGTTATATAATTGGTTTTAGTTTCATTTTGGTTTAATGGCATCATGTTGTTTGAAGTTCATGTGGTCATAAGTTAAGCTTTATCATATGAATAGTGAGTAGGCCACAGGCCCCCATGAGCCTCCAGGCTCCACCATGGTAAGAGTAAACCAATGGTGCCAAACGAAAGCAGTAAGGATCAAACTTGAGTGGTGATCAGATGGGAGTAAGATAATACAGTGACACAATGATCGTTAGGAAAATTGATAATCCAAGTGTTGCATTCACACAGCTTGGGTGTCAATTTAAATGCTGGGAATTGACACCCAAACTTTATAACTGCAACTGTGGAATCTCATTGTACTGCTCTACCAACCCTGTTCATTATATAAGTGTCACTAGTTTTAAACTAGTTTACTGTCATGTATTTGTCATGCAGGTCAAACACCAGCCTCCAAAAACCTGAGCCCACTATCTTCAACTTCCCACACAAAATTAAATTTTCAGGTAAAAGGGTGTTTCAGCTGACGTCATGAGTTTACATGACTTTGCTTAAATCGCCATTTTGTCAAGCAGGAACACTATCGTCTGCTGTACAGTAAGACTTACATACGTTTGCATGTTGTTATATAACATTATTTTTTGTAAGATAATTTTGCCCGAATCTTGCTGTGCCATTGGTTGCACTAATAGATGTGTGTGGGGGAATAAAAAGACATTTTCTCGATTTCCATCTGATCCTGATCGACGTTCGAAGTGGGTTTCTGCTATATGACGTGACAGCTTTCAACCTACTGTTCACACGAGGATTTGCAGCGTGCACTTTATATCAGGTACGTAGGCTTTGTCTGCGTATACGAACAATCAGCTGGTGTTAATGGTAAAGTTACTCTTTGTACACCCGGTAAGTATATAAAATTTAAGTAAAATATGAAGTAAAATGGAAAGCGAACAAAAAACTGCAATTAGTAAAATTTGCTGAACTGGCACTGGCAGGTTAACATGTAGTATGTTTGTTGTACGTGTGATGTGACAGAGCTGTGTAAAGATGAATGAAACGCAACGAAACTGCTGCCCTGCAAAATGGGAGTCCCACTGAGTTAGAGTCACGTCCCTCTATATGGACAGGTGGCAAGAACATGAGCTTAATTAATTGGTTAAAATGTACTAAAAACCAGGAAATCAGCAAAAAGTCCCATTAAAATCAGCTACAAATTGACCACTGTACAGTATTTAAAATTTAGATACCTATTTAGCAAAAATTGTGCAATATTTTGTCACCTCCAAATGTGAAAACTGGCAAATTGCTTATGTTAACTTATCGTTTTTCGATTCCTTCCCTGAAATATATTGAATGGGAGTAATTGGCAATAGTGAACAGAGAAATTGCATATTAACCCAGATTTAGCGGTAGAATGCAATTTGAAAACCTTTGAAATTTGGGAAAGAAATATAAAGAATTACATCAGAGAATTTCAACTGTATTTCTGTTATACATTATCACTTTTGCACATGCTGAAATATTTTACAAACTTTGGTTTGCCATAACTTAAAAACTAAAAAAACTATTGCGACCATATCAAGACGTTCTGCTCAGAATTTAATGCTCTGTCTTCTGGTGAAAAACTCTCTACCAGTCCATATACATTTAATGATAGAATTTCAGGCCTAACAAGGGCGCAAGTATGCCCCAACCTTTCATGTTAATTTACCCTATCAACTATCATTGTGCCACTGTCTAGCCTTGTTTTTAGATTCATTTTCACCTGATATAAATATCTAAAATACAATATAATCCTACGAAGTACCTATATAATGTCATATTTCGGTTCTCCAGGCATCAAAGAAAACACACAAATTCTTAACTCCGAATAATTTTTTGTCCACTGAGAACTTATAGAAACTACACAGTTCGCACAAACAGTATGTAGCCAAGCCAACGTTACTTCTCGATGAAATGAAAAGTCAAGGCAAGCAAGTAATACACAGATAATATGACATACAATTAATCCAGCATACATCAAAATTGACTAGAATTGGTGGACTAAGTGTAGAAAAAGAGCATAAAGTTCTCCAAGTCACCATTCTCAGATAATAATAATAAATAAGATTTACAACGTGCACACATTCATCATACTGGATGCTCAAGGCGCCGTACATATAACATTAAAATGAACAATAAAATAGATAAACAGTGATTTTAAATTAACTACATATTTGCATAGGCATCCCACATGAGATGGGTTTTTAGATTTGTTTTTGAATGAGTCAACAGAACAAGACAACCTGATATGGAGTGGCAATCGATTCCAAAGTTGCAACAGCAAATGATCTGTCACCCCATGTATGGTAGGATTTTGGTTCACATAAAGGGAGTTTATCACCAGAACGAAGATTAAGAAGAGGAACATATAATTTCAGCAAGTCAGATATATTTAAACTGGGGCACAACCTAGATCCTAGCTTTCTAACCTCCTCAAGCTAACTAATCATGTGTGCAGGATACAGTAATCGCTTTGCAAGTCTCTAGTTCTGCAAGCAGTGGTATGGGATTGGGCTCAGCCAATCAGAACATGACACGCCCAGCTAATGAACATATGCGTGCTCAACCTTACACCAATCAGAGATCCAGGTTCATGTTTTCTGAGAACGTTTGTTCAATAACCCAATTTGCCTGACTATAAAACAAGATACAAGTTAACATTTACCGTGAGAATTCAATCTCTTTGTGACTCTCAGCTAGACTTATGACGCTCGATAGTGGACACATGTTACCGCCTTAAAGGGATAGACTATCAAAAACTAAAAATTAAGATGTTTAAAGGCGAATATGTTTTGCTGTATATGACACTAATCTTGACAAACTGTCACAAATCCTGACTTTATGAAAGATCCTGACGACCATTCTTGATTTTATACAAACTGTACTTCAGAATATAGTGCACTTCACCTATATGAAAGCAGTACAAAAATATATCATTATTTTAAGTAAATTAAAACCATTCTCACCTCCTGAAGTTTCAGCTCACCCGGTTCAAGATCCTCCAAAATGCCAGACTTCCTCACCTCGTGAAGCTCTCTCCACAAAGACCTCTGCAAATACCTTTCCCTCTCCATCTGGAAGTTGACGTCCTCGTACACCTCATCATCGATCCAAAGTCCGGAAGTAGTTGGGATTATCCATGTCATCCCCTCCCGTGTACGTTTGATCGATCAACTCCTCATCAACATAAACATCATCTTGTTCTTGGTCATCTTCTTGATTTTCAGGCATCGTTTCCGCGGGTTCTTCCGGCACTGGTGCATCCTCGGGAACTTTAAGGCCTCCGTACGAAAAGGAGTAGGAAAAGGATAAGGCAGCACTGGAGCCATCATGGTTGTTTTTGTGCACATCTTGTGCTTTTGGTTTTGGTGCTGGCTTGGCAACTAGTGGACTCACGGGCAACTTTTTACGTGGAATCACTTTAGGACCAAGGTGGCGTAAGGAATCCCTTCGTCTGGCATCTTTTTGATACATTTGAAAAAGCGGTTCTATGGATGGACAGAAAAATGGACACATTGGTGTTAAAATGTATTTTTAGAGAATGGTGTTAAGGTTAAACTGACAACATGCTTGTAAATTACAAGTGTTTTTCATAGCAGCAGATGAGTTGGAATAGCACAATGACTAACAATCTGTAATCGTTCATAAGGCCTACAAAAATTTGGTTTGTTTGTTTGCCCTTTCTTGTGGAAACTTTCAAGGGAGGGGCAGGTTGACTTTTTCCCCCACAGATCACTGAAATGGAATCTTTGCTCATGACAACTGCGATCAAGACTGGCTCACTCAGGGATTATGATCAAGAACACCTACAAAACAAAATTAAAACACTTCACTTCATTTTCAGATTATTAATTTCTTTTGTTTTGCCCAGTTTTTACATTTCACTTATGCTTTTTGTGTGATTTGGGATTTTCTTTCCCTTGAATAAAAGTCTGTGAGAGGACTGCACATACGAGAACACCATGGATTTATTTTGGGGGCAGTTTGAGATTAATCAGGGGACAAAAATACTTGCATTTGTGGGATGATTTTGATTCTTCATACAATTGAGGAAGATAATCAGATTTATGCTTCACCCACTAAACCACCACTGTTAGCACAAAAGATGTCCCTCCCTTAACTCATAACAACACCTGTCACTGCAAGCTTAATATTATACAATCTTCCCTCTCACACAAGAAAATACTGTTGATCTTTCAACATTTCAACAAATTTAAGAAAAACATGACTTAGGTTTAAACATCAAGGAATTTAATTTCCAAATAAATCAAGCAAACCTAAAGTGGTCATGACACAAGCATAAGTGCTACAGCTAGTGAAAATATTTGGAACAATTGATAGACAAAAATGTAACTTTCCCTCATAATTGCCTTGAAATAATCAAAACAAAAAAATCATCTTATACACTGTCACTAAAAAATCCTTGATACAGGCTGCAAGGACTCTGATGTCATTTGAGTACATCCATTCTGATAGCAATGCGCTACAGTGTGTGTATTCCGCACCAAGAGCATAGGTTTTACACATGCAATTTGTTGGAAACTTTTGGTTGATTTAGCGGTATTCACTGATTAAGTTCAACTTTCGTAGAATACACTTAACACAATTACATAGTGAGTAAACCATTGCAGGCCTACAGTAATTTTGACTTGGCAGTCTTCCAGTTACACAATGACAGCGGAAAACTCCTATGTACTGAAGAATGTTATCATACAATTGGGAGGAAGGACGCTGTAGGAATAAGAAATATAAAGTTTTAACAAGTTTCCATAGGACTTCCAGGCCAGTCTGCAAGGAATAAGGAATATAAAGTTGTAACAAGTTTCCATAGGACTTCCAGGCCAGTCCGCAAGGAATAAGGAATATAAAGTTGTAACAAGTTTCCATAGGACTTCCAGGCCAGTCCGCAAGGAATAAGGAATATAAAGTTGTATCAAACTTCCATAGGACTTCCAGGCCAGTGCGCAAGGAATAAGGAATATAAAGTTGTATCAAACTTCCATAGGACTTCCAGGCCAGTGCGCAAGGAGGAATGTAGTGTTTAATGACGATGTTTCATTTCAATTTGCTTCAAATGGCTTCAAAATGCTAATACAATGAATCTATATCTCTCTGTGAATCGCACATGTATGTAACATGCAATTATATATTAACGGCTTTGAAAAATAGAACTCTCAACTACCTACTCATATAGAAACTGGATTTTTTCCAGGTGGTTTTGGATATATTTACACATTTTTTAAAAGGGGAAAGCTATATTTTTGTCTATCAATGTACCAAAATATTTCATACCAACCAGAAAACCAAAGGTTTTGAGGTTCCAATGAGTAATATGGATTTAGTTTTAATTACTTGTATACTAAATTTGATTAAACAATGGGCTCAAAATAACAATAACAAAATGATTGACAGTACTCACAAGAATAGAATATCAAAATTAAGTAAATTGAACTATTTTACCCCATTAACAGGTACATACTTGCTAACAACACAATTATTCCAAATATGAAACAAAACTGATGTGCTGTTGTTGAAAAAATATGAGCATTTAACATTTTAGCATTAAGCCCCACCAACTCATTAATATGCATGACATCACCACCAAAACAATAGGGCACATCTATGGACCATTGGCTATCATTGTACCACATATGGCATGAATCCTGTGTACCATTCTTGAGATATCGTGTTTAAGAGCATCATACACATACATACATACATACATACATACATACATACATACATACATACATATATACATACATACATACATACTGTACATACATACATACATACATACATACATACATAAACATCCATGCCATCATGACTGCATAGGTTTCTGATGCAATCGCATCGGAACCAAAAAGTCATTTGGCTTATTTCATGACCACCTTAAAAGCAAGAACCAATTAAATACACTGTTATTATATTCATACTAACCTTTTGACAATAGTGAATGTTCTCTCATGACAGGCCTAGCAAGACTAGGAAAACCTCCAGACATGTCAGTCTATATAAAAACAGAGAAGAGATTTCAAGTTATAAGTTACCATATTCGATGCAATAACACTTACAAAAATAGAATTGCACCAGGTTTACGCCCAAAGTTTCAAATAAGCACCCCATGCTTCAGTCGCGTACAGTGCATGTGCTAATCAAACTGCATTGTGTGAACTGGTTCTATACTAGCCCCACAATAACCACCACAAAAACATTGTGAACGGAGGATGCAAAATAAACAAATAATGTAACAAGACTTATTTAAAGTCTTCAAATTAATCAAATAAATTATGTTATCAATCAAAAAGTGTTGGGTGGGTGTTAATTAGAGCATGGGTGCTTAATACGTTTAATACTTTAAATTAAAGGATTAGTTCAGAGTTTAAGCAAGCCTATTTTATATGACAGAGGACTTCACAAAAAAGCATTCAAAAATCTTATTCCGTTCAAGAGAAATCTTAAGTTTAAAGTTTGGTATTATTTGTGTAGAAACAACTGAAATCAGAATAATTGTGATGTCATAGCCTCAGATTCCTCAAAGTCTTTATGTATTCTATCATATTTTGTCATGCAATTTTGTGGCTTAAAATCCATGGGACATGTCAAAAAAAGTAGTAAAGATGAATCTGGGAAGGGTATTTATAATATACCACCTGAAGAAAGCTTGAGGAAAAATAATTTAAATGGTGAAAAAATTAAAAAAAACTTTCTTTCAAAAACATGAACAATTGTTAAGAATGTGAGGATGGAGATGCCAACTATCCATTAGTAGACTTACTACACCAGTCATTTCTACACAGATAAGACAGGAGCTTTAAACTTGAATCTCTCCTTAAGGAAATAATATTTTTGAATGCTTTCATCATTATTTTGTTTCTAAACTAATTCTTTAAATCCATTCTCAAGCCACAATGACCCATCAAGCCTGTAAGCGGATGAGAAAAGAACTGGACAGGATGACAGTCTATTGTATGTTAACATCCCAACAGTGCTGGTACTCATTTACAGCTGAGAGGCTGGAGCAAGTAAAGACACAGAAAGACAAAGACAGAATCAGGACATTTTCAAAGTATACTTCAAAGATTCTTAACCTACATTATTCCATGCTTATTGGAATTTTAAATGACAGGGCAAAATTGGAATTCATTGCAATGGCAACAAAAATCAACAAAGAACAAAACCATCCTTTACACAATACATTACAAAGTCATCTAGTACGTTCAAACAGAAACCGCCGAAACCCTAACATATTGCCAAAATACAGAATAAACGTCTACAAAAATTCATTCATTTACCAAGCGGCAATTTACTTACAGACAGGAGAGTTAAAGTTACTGTTTTAGACCTTTTATCTTTAATTTTGTCCTTATTTATCTATTCATATTCTTTTATTTTCTGCTATGTGTTTTAATATGTATATGTATGTACTTTTCCCTTTTTACAAATGTTTTAAATTTGTACTGGAATATATAATATATAAGAGTAACGTATTTTGCTTAAGGTACACAAGCATGACGCCTTAACTGTTGAGCCACTGCACCTCTAATGAAGTTAACAATCAACACAAAATTCCCAAACCTGAAAAATGCAGTGTCTGATGTGTTAAACTGAAGTATGCAATTGGAGAAGTTTAAGATTTATTTTGTTATATGTTCTTGAAAGTCACTGAAAAACATTTGACTGTTTCCTGCTGCTAAAGTTTCATAGAGGGTATGATGAAAATTCAAAATCTCTTGGCCACATTTAATTGTTCAAGTAAGATTGGTTAAGGATTGAAAAACTACAAGTTCACATAAGAAGATTCATTCTTGATATGATGTCAACTAGTTTCAAAAAAAGAATTGCATGATTTATTGTAATAAAGCCTAAAAAATCTAAATAAGTTGACTGATTTTGACGAAAAATGTTGTTATTTTTATTGATCATGGCATTTTTTCTTTATATTAAGCTAATGCTTTTGCTACCTTTCCATGTTTAAAGAAATATTCCTGTGAATTTACTATCTTTAATATGATAAAGGACTATTGAAGAAACAAATTTGTGTAATTATTTCTTTTTCATTTTTGAGTTATTGCATTTCATAGATTTTACCAGTGTGTTGAAAAGTAACCTTGCAGTGTAAAGGCAGATTCAAGACAATGTTTATGTATTTCTTTAAAAATTAATTGCCTTTTCCTAAATTATTGGAATTATTTTTGGTTTAATTATTGAGTTGGGATATAACATGCACTACCCATCTGCCCATGCACCTAGTGAAAATTAAATATTCCATTAAAAGAGTATATAAATTGAAAGGGTTACAAGAGTATGACTAGAACAGTAAATACCGTCATGGTTCGCATGCCCATGCAAACTGACACCCATATCATATGACCCAGCCAATTATAAAAATGGCATCTCACACTAAGTCCCACATGGCATCCGATGTCCCACATGGCATCCGATGTCCCACATGGCATCCAATGTCCCACATGGCATTCCATCATATCTCCCACATGGCATCCCACCCCATGTCCCACATGACATCTCATCCCATGTCCCACATGCCATTCCATCATATTTCCCAAATGGCATCTCATCCTATGACCCACATGGCATCCCACCCTATGTCCCAAATAGATAACATCCCATGTCCCAAATGACATCCCACCCTATGTCCCACATGACATCCCATCCCATGTCCCACATGGCATTCCACCATATCTCCCACATGGCATTCCACCATACAGTATGTCTCACATGGCATTCCACCATATGTCCCACATGGCATTCCACCATGTGTCCCACATGGCATCCCATCCTATGACCCACATGGCATCCACCCTATGTCCCACATGGATCCCGTCTATATGTATGTCCCACATTAATCCAACAATATGTACCACATGACATCCCTTCCTATGTCCCACATGGCATCCCTCCATGTCCCGCATCAGTGGCTTCCCATCTGATGTCCCACACGGCATCACATCCCATGTCCCCATGGCCTCTTACCTTATGTGCCACATAGCCTCCTACCCTATGTCACATATGGCATCCTACCCTATGTCACACATGGCATCCCAATGACACACTCTGTCACACTCTGTGTTACTCGTGGCATCCCACAATGTCCCACATGGCATTCCACCCTGTTCCACATGGCATCCCAACCCATGTCCTACATGACATCCTACAGGAACCATAAGAATCTCATTCTAGCTATCACAGTCCCTGATTGAGCATATTATGTATGAAAGTGTCAGTTCATAAAACAACTTATATGCAAATGACTTGTTGAAATAAGGTGGGACGCCATGTCCCACATAACATTCCATGTCCCACATGACATTCCATCCCAAGGCATTCCACCCTGCCCTGCATGGCATTCCACAATATATCCTACATGGCTTTCCACTCTGTTCCACATGGCATCCCACCCCATGTCCCGCATGGGATCCCATGTCTCACATGGCATCCCACCCTATGTCCCACATGACGTCCCATTGGCTCCAAAAGAAGTCTCATCCTAGCTATCACAGTCCCTGATTAAGCACACTATGTATGAAAGTGTCAGTTCATATAATAACTTATATGCAAATGACTTGCTGAAATGGAGTGGGGCCCCATGTCCCACATGACATCCTATCCCACATGACATTCCATCCCATAGCATTCCAACCTATGTCCTGCATGGCATTCCACCATATATCCTACATAGCATTCTACTCTGTTCCACATGGCATCCCACCCCATGTCCCACATGGCATTCCACCCCATGTCTCATATGGCATCCCACCCTATGTCCCACATGACGTCTCATAGGCTCCATAAGAAGTCTCATCCTAGCTATCACAGTCCCTGATTGAGCATGCTATGTATGAAAGTGTCAGTTCATATAATAACTTATATGCAAATGAATTGTTGAATAAGAAAACAAGGCAGTCACATAATTATGCCTGATATAGCCCTTGATGTATACCACATGGTATATATTATATTATATGTCCCTCATGGCCCCTATCCATGTCCCACATGGCATCCCTCCCTATGTCCATATGCATTCACATCCTGTCACACTCCTGACTGAGCATACTAAATAAACTGGTCAGTTCACATACTGTAGCAACTTTATGCAAATAAGCACAATAATAAAGGCGGAGTTTAATAATCATGCCTGATACAACTGTTGGTGCCCAAATATTTTGAAGATTTTAAAGATTTTAAATCTGCAGTGCTAAGAGAGAGATGCTTGAGGATCTCTAAAGAATATTGAAAAATTACATCATTTTACAGTTATCTTTTAAGGAAATATCAAATGTTTTGTAGACTTTGTAAGGAAACTAGTCTTCAATCCTGTCTTAAGTGTCTCTGAAAAACTTTAGCATTTTGTAAGGAAATTCTAACCTTCCATAGGAATATTTGAAAAAGCTTTAACTTTTTCTGAGGGACTCTGAAGAAACTAACAATTTCTGAGGAATTCTTAAATAACTTTAAATATTTCTGAGGAAATCTCAGGAAAAACTATGGACGGCGGATGGACGAAATCGCCATTACATAGGTTTGCATGCAAACCAAAAATTGAGTAAGGGTTAAAGGATATGGAAATTGAGTAAGGGTTAAAATGATATAGAAACTGAACAACGGTTTAAAGGATATAGAAATTTTTGAGTAAGGGTTAAAATGATATGGAAATTGAGTAAGGGTTAAAATGATATGGAAATGGAGTAAGGGTTAAAAAATGATATGGAAATGGAGTAAGGCCCAAAAGGATATAGAAACTGAGTAAGGGTTAAAATGATATGGAAATTGAGTAAGGGTTAAAATGATATGAGTAAGGGTTAAAATGATATGGAAATGGAGTAAGGGTTAAAATGATATGGAAATTGAGTAAGGGTTAAAATGATATGGAAATTGAGTAAGGGTTAAAATGATATGAGTAAGGGTTAAAATGATATGAGTAAGGGTTAAAATGATATGAAAATTGAGTGGGGGTTAAAATGATAAAGAAATTGAGTACAGGCTAAAAGGATTTTGAAATTGAGTAAGGGATTATTTAATCGCTGTGCATCGCCAATTTTTTTTCTGAACAAATTAATGACCTGTTACTAAGGCTTTTTAATAGTCACACATCAATGCCCAAATCCCCCCAGAGTACCCATCACAGCCAAAACAGTTAAATTCTCTCCAGTGCACACACCAGAAATAAGCTCCTTACAATAACAATAGAAGCTGTACTTTAGACTGGCACATATCCATCCATCAGCTTTACACAAGTGCACCCAGAAAAAGTTTTTGTAGATCTTGCTTGCTTTTACCTCCCTTGATGAATATATATTAAAAGCCTAATTTATTTTCCGTTTGTAACTTTTGTGATTATTTTGCTGTATTTCATCTCTTAATGTATGATGCTGCACATTTAAATAATGTTTTTTTTTTTTTTTTTTTCCACAGCTGAAGACAAAATAAAAACAGCTGAAGCAAAAAAACAAAAACAAAACTTGCCACCCAAGTTTTCTTTCCAATTCAAATTATGTAGTATATTCAGATCTACATCATGTGTTTCTTTGATTGTGTTTGTGTTCAAGAAAAGAATTAAATTGAAAACTTGGGCTGCTTCGCATTGAAGTTATACAAAAATAAACAGAAGTATACTTATCTCTTTGTAATTTCTTATTTTGCTATTGATTTACTTCTCAAAACACAAGGAAATAAATATTTCCACCAACGGACCATGCAAATAACTGACTACGATCCTAAATATGATAACCTACCCATCATCATAATTCCTGGGTTTACTCACGGATATCGTGCTTGTATTATTTGATCAGGGACCTGCTATTTAGATTTGATTGTTTCAACTTCTGCAATACCACATGTATGTTAATTAGACCCCAGGCACTTATGAAGAACATGTAATTATATGCACAGGACCATCCAACTCCGTTCCTCAATGAACTTTTAAGGCTGTTAATATGAATTTCTTCTCTAATCTTTAAAACATTGTGATCTAAACGTTATATATTAAAACTTACATAAAATTATCAGAGGTTGCGTAATTCATGTAAGCATGAAACACATGACAATAATCATGTTTTTGTACCTTCAAAATGTTGCTATCCCACGATACAATAAAACATTCCAAATGGAAAAGTAAACATGCACGCGCTCGAAAATCAGCCCTATGAAGTGCTGCTTTAATAATTAAAGTGGTATATTGCATTTTTTTATTGCAGCTTTAAAGTGTGATAACAATTTCTTCTTCAGATCATTATTCAACTCCTGAAGAAAATAAGAGCCCAGCGCATTTTCTTTCCACTTACCTACTGACAAAAGGTCACCCCCACAAGACTTGATTTTAATTTCCCAGTTTTTAAAAGGCCTAGATCCGATTTTCTTCTTTTTCAGTTTTATCTAATTTCCAAAAAAAATAAGAACCGTTGTCTTTTCCTTCCATTTACATACTGAAGAAATTCTTACCCCCATATCCTCACTTTTTATCCACACTTATGGAGCCCTACACCCCCTTCTCCCCGACCACGGCGGCTACATTTTTTCCTTTAAGTAGTACATGTATGACCACAAGCATGTACAAACCATTTCATGTTGGTACTAAGGGACACAGTATATCTCTTTAAACATTTATAGTGCTGAGGGAGAAAAGTCTCCAGGGACTAGCTGACTAGCCAGTGTGTGGTATCATATTTCATTTCAGAGGGTTTATCTCATCAAGGATTTTAAATATAGAGACAGCCATGTATGACCATTAATTATACAAGAGATACATTTGAAATGATAATATATTTTTCAAAGCTGCAGCTGTTTGTTATGTCAACGGAAGCGAGGGCCAATGTTTTCATTTAGATGATTCAATAGACATAATATGAATCGAAATATAACAAATTGACAAAACTTTAAAAAACTATGTACTTATTACAACTGAAAGTGTGGGTTAACGAAAGGTCACTCTGTACCGAAACTAAAAGACGCAGAGAACTCAAAGTGTAGAGCGATAAGCAACAACCTCGGCAACAACTAGAAGATAAACATGTCTTTGCAATTAATGTCGTTTTATTATTTAGGAATGTATGAAATTTTTCCTTAAATGTGGTTATCTTCCACATATTTAATAACTGCTGACAATGCAAACTTCCGAGTACCATATACTGTGACAGGTAATTTAATTGAAGATAAATGCCTTTATAGCGATAATTATTATTTCGTGGTTTATGACCTTCAGTCGTCCCCGGTCCCCGGCCCCCCACCCCTCTTATCTTATTACAATATGGTTATCTTCCACATATTTTACACCTGTTGGCAGTGCGAACTTCTGAGTTATATATTGTGACAGGTGTAATTTATTTGGAAGATAAATTCCTTCCTCGCAATAATTTATATCATGCTTTATGACCTTCCGTCGCCTGCCCCTTCCCCCTCCCACTCCTACGGACTAGCAGTCAAAAACAATCATCTGCTTATATATTTTTTTGTATCGCAATAAGAACGAAACCTTCGTGTAATCTGCTTTGGTAAATTATGTTGCCAAAGTATATTGCCACCCAAATTCAAATTTAGGCCTCAATAAAATTTTAAAATGAAAAATTTCCGTATTTAACAAAAATGGTTACGTAGGCTCAATGCACACTTTGTGATATTCCGAAAGATTTCTCCTTAGATGCGCTAAACCGTTTTTTCATATATGTCTATCAGTCTATTATGTAATTGTACATGTTATATTCAAAGTTAACAACCGTTTCACAGTTATTCACAATGTCCTTAGTTTACTTGGTATATATGTTAAATAAAACTTGAAATTGTGATATATGCATTAATTATGTGTAATACTGTACCCTTTCTTGACTTTTTAGGTAGGCCTATGTTTGTTAGGTGCTAGGTAGATCATAAATATACAGATGTTCCTGGTCTTGATTTGATGTTATGATTGGGGAGGGGGACCAATACATTTTTGTTAATTGAGGGGGAAAGTAACACTAATAAAAAATATTGGGGATCTTGATCCCTTACGCCCACCCCTGGTCACCTTCTTGTCCAATATTTGAAGAAAGTACCGGAAATAAAATGCCCACCTTTGATTTTGATGTTAGTAGCTTAACTTTATATTTGTTAATATAGGGAGGGGGAAAGTAACACTAATGAAAAATATTGGGGATCTTGATCCCTTTACGCCCACCCCTGGTCACCTTCTCGTCCAATATTTAAAGAAAGTACCGGAAATAAAATGCCCACCTTTGATTTTGATGTTAGTTGCTTAACTTTATATTTGTTAATATAGGGAGAGAATAGACATAATCCCATCAAGGGGAAAGCTAATCGGTTGTTTTTTACTTAAGCACCCCCCCCCTACCCCCCAGACCCCCAATAGCCAGTAAAAGATCATCCGAAAAGCCTCATTCTGTAGAAGTATTATTCCACGCAATGCATGCCAGATAAATGATTGCCGTCTTCACAAAACATTTGTTAGCTTACCTGGATGATCACTCATCACTAGTGATTTCCATGAAATTTGATGGGGTTGTGAGTTTAAAATATTAGAACAACAGATCCCGCCCACAAGAAATTTTGCCACATACATAGTGTGATAAAAAAATTATATTCATATTTGAAATCAATGAATCGAAATGAATATTAATGATATTTATCTATTGGCTATTTTCATTTTTTTTTTTTTTTTAAGGGTGTGAAACCTGATCTTTTGTAAGTTTGCGTAATAATTCCCAGGGACCAACGTGTACTGGTTAGTGCATTAAATAACAGGCCTTTTGGAACGGGGGGTAGGAAACTGTTGTGGAAGCCTGACCACAATGGGAGTAAATAGTTACGTCAGAAAATAACATTTTTATCAAAAGACAGTCATTGATGCATCGTGAGTTTTTATTATAATTTTTTTTTTTTTCCTTTTATAATTATATTTGCCTTGTGAATGATCTGTAAAACCGTTGTAAAGTAGAAAAGACATGTTTTTTTTTTCTTTTTCATTGAAACTTTATTGCTTCCCAGGAACATCATTTTATGTTACATTCAACAACATTAGTTAGTGTACAACTGAACGTCAAGTGTATTGGGAGAAAATACAACAAATTCAACAGGTATAAATTCAATTGGTATAAATCCTTCCTTTGTTGGGGCAATTAGCCTGTTGTTGCTCTTTTGTTTGCCAAACAAAAGACCTGTGGTGTTGGCTCATTTACACTGGGGGATATAGTGTTACATAGTAGTCATAACCAAGGGATTATGCATAGAATATTCACACACAACAGGTCTTTAAAAATCAGCGATGCATCTCGATTAAATAATCGCCTGACCCCTAAGGGTTCAAAGGATATAGAAATTGAGTAAGGGTTAAAAGAATATGTAAATTGAGTAAGGGTTCAAAGGAAATAGAAATTGAGTAAGGGTTAAAATGACATGAAAATGGAGTAAGGGGTTAACCTGATAGAAATTCAGTAAGGGTTAAAATGATATAGAAATTGAAAGGGTTAGGATAGACCATGAAACCACGCTTACCTGCTCCATCAAACCTTGCTCCCAAAAGCCAGACTAAATAGAAAATAAGTGATTTGAGAATAGAAATGAAGTGATGCATACAAAAGTGCAAACAAAATTCCAACAAATAGAACTAAACATTTAGCAAGTACTGAAATTTCAACAAATAGAAGTAAAACTAAACATGTACAAACTATTGAACAATAGAACTAAACATTTACAAACTACTAAAATTATAATGAATAAACCTAAACATTTACAAACTACTGAAATTCCAATGAATAGAACAGAATAGAACATTTACAAACTACTGAAATTCCAATGAATAGAACAGAATAGAACATTTACAAACTGCTGAAATTCTAACAAACAGAACTAAACATTCAACAACGACTGAAATTCCAAAGAATAGAACTAAACATTTACAGACTACTGAAATTCTTACAAACTTGAAGACAATGCAAGATAAACACTATTTGTGCAAAATGCCCACCCACATTGCAACTAAAATATTTTTGAAGATTATCTAAACTAATTTGCAAATGACCCATGCTTTAACAGAAACAAGAAAAATAAACCAGAACATCAATGATGTTGAAGCTCAACTTTATCACAAAAATGTTCAAAAGAGTAGCAACGGTGATATTAAAAGAAGATGAAATAAGGATTTGCCATGTTCAAATCAAGTTTTGCATAAAAAAATATATTTATGGTCTACCATCATTTAATAGTATTTTATAAGAAGCAATTTATTCTTTGCAATATTCCCATTGATTTATTGTACATTCTTTCTTTCAATTAGTTTGTCTGAAAATGCGCCAAAGTGAAACCATGAATGTACGAACACATCCTTTGTAAAACTAAACAATAAGCAAGGCTTTCACACATGTCTGTTTATGAGGCCATACCCCAATCCAAAAGACCCAAGTTATTTTCTATTAAAATGTGTACATTTAGCTGGAAGCAGCTGATGTCAAAACCAAAGCTGTTTTGAGATTCAATTGACATTCTACACGTGTTAGCTAAACTAATAAATTCCCTCCAGAAAAGGAGAAATTTGAGGATTGTCCCCCTGAATTTGCATGAAGTATCTTTATCCCCCTTGCAACACTTTTTCAAAGAAAGCAATATTCAAATCTTTCATACTGACAATACTTGTCTTACTATTTAATTGGCAATTTTCTTATTTTTGTTGGCTAAAAGCAGTTTACTTTCCTTAAGAAAGGAAAAAATCCATAGAATTCCAGGAGACCTTACCCGATGGAATCAAGAGAGTACACTTCAGGCCACTCAGGCAATCATTTTTATTAATAAAAATATTTTCATCATTCATAAGATAATTAACAAGTTCCCATTTTATAACCTGAACTTCGCTGAGCTAATTTATATGAACAAATATACAATTGAAAAAAAAAAAAAAATTCACTTGCAAAGATCAAAGTTAGACAAATCTCATCCATGCTTACACAACAAAATGTGTTCTACTGAAAGTAAAACTTTTGATGTAACCAAACTTAAAGGGAAAAAACCAAACTGCAAAAAAAACAATAATTGAGACTGAATTATACGATATGGTACATTTCTGACATTTTATCCCAACCTATAAACAAGAATACCTTACACTGATTGCCGGAAGAATTAAACTAATAAAGAGCACATTACAATTTAACCACAAACTGCTTTAAAAATCAAACAAATTTGTATTTCCTTCCAAAAAGTTACAAACTACCTATGGTCTACTCTAAAGCCATCAATTGATTTGAATTCCAAAGTGTTTCTGTGTAAGACATCTGCTTTTACTGAACTGTTACATTTAAACCTTTACCATTAATCTCTTTATTATTATTATTATTGAAGTTATTTATATAGCGCCTCTCCCGTGGATCAAAGCGCTTTACAATAAAATTGATAATACATAGACAAACTCTTAATATACAATATCAAAAACAAAAGAATTAAAAACATTTGCAGGACGATATAAAAGCTTAAAAGAATTGATGAAAAAATAAAATATAAACAAACTAAAAGTAGATAAATAAAAGAAGAAATTAAATATTATAGACAGCATAAAACTTAATCAGTAGGAAAAAGATGAGTCTTAAGGGCCTTCCTAAAAGTATAAACAGTTTGAGCCTGACGGATTGCAATGGGTAGATTATTCCACCCATATGTTTTATAGGAAAGATAATTCCAAAATTCACAAATGTCTGTACAAAATTCAACCTGAATAACCTTACAATCACTGGCTACCCTGTTAGATTTCACGTTAGAATTCCCACAATTGTAAGCCCCACTGTGGAAATTTAATCAATCCTGTTGAAGATTTTATGAAGAACTATCAAAGTAGCACATAGGTGTTAGTGTACATAAACATCCCTACTGTTACTGTTAATGTTTATTTCGACATCCTAAAGAATTAGCTTCAAACTTCATACTCTGGCAGCTAACGCATGGTCACAGGAAGCATGACAGGCAAAGCACCTCTTTCATTGATAAGAAAGGACACTGGACTGATATCAACATCAGAAATTAAAACAACAATGCTTGAAAGGAATGTCTGGAAAGGATATGTTTCTTCGGTTTGATTGGAAAATCGACTGAAGTGAGTAAGTAGTAGTATGTTTATTTGCCTTTGAAATACATGTGTTAAATACAAATGACATACACAATATGAAGAATGGATTAGATGGCTTTAAAAGTTCCAGATATGTTGTCCCAGGTAGCTGAACAAGTTATTCATATAACCGTGATAATGAGACATTCTATGTGTAAGGGTTTTAATTGAATGCGCATACAAACACATTGACTTATTTTGACAAAGACTAACATACATTACCCATCATGACCGCATAGGTTCCTAATGCTAATCGCATTGGAAACAAAACTACTCTAAAAAAGAGTGAGCTTGGTGAAATTTGCAACTAAAAAGCAAAAACATTCAATATCTGTTAGACTTACATAAATGGCGTCATTCCGCACAGCTCTCTTTAGTGGTTTCTTCTTCACCTCCATGGCAGTAGGAGTTGTCACAATTTCCATTGGTTTCGGGAGCTTGGGTCCTTTTGTTTCATCATCCGAACCAAGAGATTGGCCAAAACTGATAAAAAAATATAAAAAAAACAGCAAAAATCAATTACATAGACAAACTAAATCTGAGCACTGTATAGAATAAATGCATACCTTTGCCCCTTGGCAATTCTCACATGCCTAATATTTTTTGGAGTTTATTTGATCCCCATACCCAATAACAATCTACTGTATCTCAGAAATCCCAGCCCCTACCAAGTTTTATCCTTAAAGATTCTCTTTTTCACTTTAAACCGATCTTGTCCATCTGCACACTTTAGGATTATCTACCTTCTAACAGATTCTTCCCACTTCATATTGTTGTTTTTAATTTTTTTCAAGCTAAGCGCTCAGGCTAAGGGTGCATTGGTTTAGTGGTTAAAGAGACTTACTTGTATGTGAAAGGTACCAGTTTCCATTCCTGCCAGAGTGCTGCATTGTGTCCTTGAGCAAGATACTTTACTCTTACTTGCTCTAGTCCACCCAGCTATAAAATGAGTACCAGCACTGCTGGGGAGTTAACCTGCAATGGACTGGGCATCCCATCCAGGTGGAGTCATGTGCTCTCATATCTGCTTACACCAAGGAAACTGGGAATAAGCACCAGCACATAGAGGCCTAATGGCTTAGATGGATTTATGTAAGTGCTCATAGTTTGAGTTCGTTTTGGCAAGATTCAAATTTCATTATTATCCTTCCAAGCCAGAAACCAACTGACATCAATGAAAAACAGATGCAGGCAAAAACATAACTGCTGTCGAACTTCGTTGTCACAGGTATTTATACAAACACTGCCTGGTTTCAACTGCTTTGTGATCTTCTAAACACATTAATGTGGGTCTCAGAATATTCATATAAAGACACTCTGTACTACATGAATTATATGCTCTCAATATCAAGTATTGGTTCATTATTATACACACTCTCGTTTTGGTTGTTAAGGTTTAATGGCACTGTGACATCCATGTGCCATCCAAATGTTCCAGAGAGGGTAAGATAGCTCAGTGGAGGAGGAAAGTGTGAGAGTATGTAGGTAGACAAGGATTGCGAAATCACTCATTTGGCTACCTGGAAAAACAAGTTACATCCATGCGGAAATCATTTTTGTAAAGGTCTGCCTATTGGACAATCAATTTCCTGGCAAAATTTGTGATATATGTCTACACAAAAACACCTAGGGAAACATGATAAGCAGAGGTCAGAGGTTAATTACTTTTAGGTTCCATTGTCAATTCCTGTCTCCCAACTCATTAAATAATGCTATCAGAATTCCACTCTTCTATCATCCTATCATGAGCATTGCATTGTAACCTTGAGCAAGACACTTTACTCTACTTGCTTCAGTCCACTCAGCTGTAAAATGAGTACCAGCACTGCTGGGGAGTTAATCTGCGATGGACTGGCATCCCATCCAGGGGGAGTCATGTACTCTCATTTGCTTGCACCATTGAACCGAAGAAAAGTACCTGCTCTATAAGCCTAATGGCTCAGATGGATTCAGCTTAGCTTAGCCAACTAATTTTACTGTCAATCAAACATCCAATTTTTACTGCCAACATTACATAATGATTATTTCCAGTAAGAGTGACTGACTGGAGGGATAATTTGTGCTGTACAAGGGGGTTGCTCAAAAAATGTGTGTGGGGTAATATAAACCCCTTTTCACACCCATGATCTAAGCCCATGTGATTATATCTCAAACTCCATGATCGATAGCATTTTAGAAGCATGTTCACGTACCCATCATGGGTATTCAGCATTCATGTCCAACTGACATCAGATACCCTTCACAAGACATACATGTATACTATTAATACACGAAAGGCAATACACCGTTTCACATCTGTATCAGCAATTTCCAGAAAACTAATCTAAATAATGTCACACCAAACTTCATGTGTCCATTATGAATCAATAGTATGTACTAAGGGATTCTTATCAACCAATCAAATACTGAAGTTGGTACTTACTGGCCATCTACACAGTACACGCAGGGTATGTGACAAAGTGTATGAAATAAGTGCTTTTAATGCTCATCATGGGCTTTATACATGAAGGTAATGTGTGTACATGTTGCTTTCAAATGCTCATCATGCGTGCTTTATACATGAAGGTTATATGTATATACGTTGCTTTTCAATGCTCATCATGCATGCTTTATAGCATTATACATGAAGGTAATATGTGTATATGTTGCTTTTCAATGCTCATCATGCATGCTTTATACATGAAGGTAATATGTGTATATGTTGCTTTCAATGCTCATCATGCATGCTTTATACATGAAGGTAATATGTGTACATGTTGCTTTCACTGCTCATCATGCGTGCTTTATACATGAAGGTAATATGTGTGTATATGTTGCTCTCCAATGCTCATCATGCATGCTTTATACATGAAGGTAATATGTGTATATGTTGCTTTCACTGCTCATCATGCGTGCTTTATACATGAAGGTAATATGTGTGTATATGTTGCTCTCCAAAGCTCATCATGCATGCTTTATACATGAAGGAGGTAATGTGTGTATATGTTGCTTTCACTGCTCATCATGCGTGCTTTATACATGAAGGTAATATGTGTATATGTTGCTTTCCAATGCTCATCATGCATGCTTTATACATGAAGGTAATATGTGTATATGTTGCTTTCACTGCTCATCATGCTTTATACATGAAGGTAATATGTGTGTCATCATGTTGCTTATACATGAAGGTAATATGTTGCTTTTCAATGCTCATCATGTTGCTTTATCATGAAGCTCATCATGCATGCTTTATACATGAAGGAGGTAATATGTGTATATGTTACTTTCTAATGCTCATCATGCATGCTTTATACATGAAGGTAATGTTGCTTTTATGCTCATCATGTGTATATATGTTGCATGTTGCTTTCAATGCTCATCATGCATGCTTTATACATGAAGGTAATATGTGTATATGTTGCTTTCTAATGCTCATCATGCATGCTTTATACATGAAGGTAATATGTGTATATGTTGCTTTTCAATGCTCATCATACATGCTTTATACATGAAGGTAATGTGTATATGTTGCTTACAACTTTTCCTCCAGCAACTGCAGTTGATTGCAGACAAGTAGTACTTGAGTACCTATTCATACTCGAACTCAGGAAATGAAAATGTGAAGTACTCATACTCATGGCTTTGGGACCTTAACTCAGGAAATGAAAACTCAGGTCCTGTGTTCAGGTCCTAAGAAATACTCACTAAAATGTACTTGACTACAAGTCTGGTTGATTGGTCGAAATACTGAAGTAAACACGCTCGGTTAAAATCAGTTTGATTGTTGTTTTAGCCAACCTTTTATTCAAATCTGCTTGTTTGAAAAACTTAAAGTGCTGTTGTATACAAGATATAAATCTGAATATTTCAGGGAAAACCCCAAAAATGTCCTCATTTCTGAGCTGAGTGTTCCTTAAACAAAGAATCTTACCCATATATGGCAGCATCTGATGACATAGGGTCCACATCCCTGTCACTTGGGGTCAGATGGTACGACCCACCTGTAAATATATAGAAAATCACATGATAAATGAAACCCATTAGGAAAGAACCTGTTTCTTTTCATACCAAATGTAACAGATACTTAGAGAATAAATAAGCCTAACAGTCAAGCAAGTTCATCATCAAGAAAAGCGTTTGAGCTTTTTGCAATGAGTTGTTAATGAGTGGAATGGTTTGCCTGAGTGGGAAGTTAGCTGCAATATTGTTCACAATTCAAAGTCAACATTGATAAGTTCTTTACAGTAACTCTGGGCTTTTTTGTTTTGTTTTTTTTTTTTTTTTGGTGGTGGTGGTGTTAGTTTGGGCTTTTTATGGAGTGACTAACCTTTCTTAGCCTGTAATCTTGTTATGTTGTGTTGTAACATTTGAAAGAGCACAAAATAAATTAACAAAATGATGTAAAGGAGATATTCAAATTTGAAGTTCTAATCAATTTGTACAGTTATGTTTAAAATATAAGCTTAAATACATTAAAAAGCCTTTGTGAATTTTATTAAATTTTAATTTCAATTACAATCACCAGATATGTAAGCAGATTACTAAGATGGGAGTCTAATGAAGTAGCTGTGATTTACCATCTAATGGAATTTGAAAAAACATATCAATTAGCAAAGAACATTTCACATTTTTTAATGAAATGCACTAACAATATTTGTAGAAAATGAAGGTGTAACATCTACAAACTTTGTACAATCTTTAATTTCAAGTTTTGGGCATTCTCTCACTTATCTTTATTTTACACACACCATATCCTTTTCTTTGTTAGTTCTGCTTCATGACCTCTTGGCACTTGACCCAAAGCAGTATCAGTGGTGTCAACTGACCCAAATTAAAACGTCTTTTCAGCGAATTCAAAGATGAGAAAGGGGAGAATTGTACATGGATTCAGATACCTCAAAGATTACTGTGCAGACTCAAAAGCTCCCCCCCCCCTTAAAAAAAAAATATATCAAAATAATAATAATAATATAACTAATAATACTAATGATACTAATAATACTAATAATACTAATAATAATAATAATAATAATAATAATAATAATAATAATAATAATAAAAATAATAATGATAAATATAAATCAATGAATAAATAAATAAATAAATAAATAAATAAATAAATAAATAAATAAATAAATAAATAAATAAATAAATAAATAAATAAATAAATAAATAAATAAATAAATAAATAAATAAATAAATAAATAAATAAATAAATAAATAAATAAATAAATAAATAAATAAATAAATAAATAAAAAAACAATAATCAATGTTATAAAATTCCTTAAAAATAAGTACATTTCATGCTAAAATTACAATTTTAGTGGGGTATATAGACCTTATCTTTCTCAGGTAAAATTAGTCAAATTCACCCAGACATTGTACCATGTTTATAAAGCGGCCCTTCATGGGCTCCCTGTGGGTTGCACCACCATCCCTTCAACCAAGACAACATTTACAGAGGTTACTTACCCTCATATGGGGTTAATTTCCTCATACTGGTGCTTTGCAAATGAAGTGATAAAATATGAGCATATCCATTACTTGGCTTGGTACCCAAAGTCTCTACATGTCCATATATTTCCAAGCATGAAGTATCGCATGCTACAAGAGCACCAGGTATGAATGCTACAAGAGCACCAGGTATAAATGCTTTAATAAACTTTAAATAGGAGTCTGGAAGAGTGTTATCTCCTAGCACTGTGGGTGGACAGATGAAGGCATGCAAGTAGGCTTGAGAAAGGAGCATGTACAATGGTGTATGATGACTAGCTCTTAATTGAGCTAACAAGAGGTCTGAACACAATGAGTAGAAAGGGCTGCAAGTAAACTTGAAGAATGGTACACAGCAATGGTGTATAATGACTCACTCTTAATTAGGCTTAGAAGAGGTCTGAGGTAACAAACCAATGGGTAGAAATGCCTGGAACAAGGAGGTACCACTTGCTGGAAGCTGAGGGAAAAAGCATGAGCATCCAAATCCAAGCTCACCCACCCCCACCCCCAAAAAAAACCTCCTTACCGGAAATATAAAAAGAAAAAATGTAAGTTTTGAGGGAAAACATCCAAAGTTTTTGAGGAAAAAATCCAAAGTTTTTGAGGAAAAAATTTGAAATTTTGAGGAAGAAGGCCAGATATTTTGAAGAAAACTTCAGGAATTTTGAAGAAAACTTCAGGAATTTTGAGGAAAAGTCAGAAATTTGGTAACTCTAAACAGCTATAGGCCTAAGAAGTTTGGTTTTCCGACATTTTGTAATCCTTTTTCTCCAAGATGGCTGGTTTACAACTGAACTTTTAAGATCGCTTCATTAGGATTACCAGATTAAATCCAACACACTGAATTTCTGTTGCGCAAATTTTCTGACGTTGTGTAAACTTCCACCGGGGATAATTACCCCCTTCCCCAGCTATGCCACTGGTACAAAGCAGTTGGGTATAATTACTAGAGGAGCTCCTACTCATGTCATTGCAGAACTTGAGAAAAATGGTACAGTAGATGTATAAACACTTGCATTGAAGCTTGGGAAAAAACATATGCAACAAGAAAGAAAATCTAATAATAATAACTATTAGAGGAAATGGTTAAAAGGAATAACTAGCTCCATGACCTTTGAACTTTCAACCCCAGAGTTTATAGGACACAAGTTCATGTACCATGTGATACAAACATAGGATTGGGATAGGTCTGGCACTTTCCAAATTTAAAGTGGCACAAAAATTGTTCATAATTACCCACTTAAATCACATATTTGACCTCTGACCTCTGACCCTTATCACTGAAACAACTTCTAAAATTTTTCACAATAATTGTACCCTGACACATTTATGCTCATGTCAAACTTACCATTCTCTAACTATAGGGGAAAATGGTGAAAAGTGGTCAAGAGCACTGTGACCTTTGACCCTAGGGTCTACAGGATACAAAGTTCATGTACCATATCATGGTACAACATAGGGTTGGTATAGGTCTTGTACTTTTTTAGTTTTAAACCACAACATTTTGTAAAAAAGCACTTATTTGACCTTTGACCCATGGACCTCCAATTATTGTTCATTCTATTAGAATGTTAAACTTATCCACCTACCATATATTCTCTAATAAATGCTCTAATAAATGCCCCTCCTCTAATAAATGCCCCTCCTCTAATAAATGCCCATCCTCTAATAAATGCCCCCATGTTTTTTTTGGGTTTTTTCAGTGACAAATCATAAAGTCACACATCAATTGATTGATAATATCGCAATAATAAATACACAGTGTAATTTAACACTAGCCTTTAGCCAAAACTCGTTTAAAAACTGTGAAACTGCTTGAAAATACAGTAAAAGGAGTTGAACTTTGCAATGTGCACAAGAACTGACTAAACAAGAATGCAATCCATGGAGTTGCTGATCTCATCACCTTAAGCATACAGCATAGTGGGGGAAATAAGCTAATAGGGTCACTATAGCTCTGTGATTTTGGCACAAAATGTACAAATTAGTGCATAATTACCCCTAAAATCACATATTTGACCTCTGACCCTTGACCTATAATCACTGAACAACTTCTGAAATTTTCACATTTATCGTATCTACTGTATAACACCATTCATGCTCATGTCACACTTACCATTAATTCCATAACTATAGGAGAAATGGTGAAAAGTGGTCAATAGCTCTTTGACCTTTTAACCCCAGTGTCTATGGGATACAAATTCATGTACCAAGAGTATCATGGTACAACATAGGGTTGGTATAGGTCTTGCACTTTTTGAGTTTAAAATGGCACAAAATTTTGCATAAAAAGCACTGCTGACCTTTGACCCATGACCTTTTGACCTCCAACATATCTTTATTTTTTGTTAGAATGTTAAACCCTATGCAATTTGTGAAGGTACCAAGTAATTCCATCAAAAGATACAGCCATCACCAGAAACTTATTACATTTGACCTGTGACCTTTGTACCCCAAAACCTTGGACACAGAAGTTCCAGGCCAGGGGTACCGTCCACTAATTTTGGTTCATGTGTGTATTACAATTTTTGAGCTATAAGTGACACAAAATTAATTGTTGCATACGCACACACACACACACACACAGACAGATGCAAAAATCACCAAATCTTGTCCAGTTCCAAAACTTATGACCCCTAACACCTAATTTGAGGTCATCATATGAGAACCCCTGTTGGGCCCCACCATTCCCCTAATATCAAAGGGAGTGGCCACGTAGTGTAGGAGGTATAGGCAGTTATTTGCCTATACAGCAAAGTGACAATATCTCATCCCCACATATATGTGTACTGTATGTGGGTGATGAGATAATAAGTACAAGTGAACAAATACTGTACATACAGAAATGGTGAGCTTGCAGAAAACTGGCATATGGTTTCTTTGTTTGTTTGATGAGGTTTAATGGAACCACCACAATGATATAAAACTTTGAAAAACTTTGAAAAGAGCTCTCAAATAAAGGCTTTACAAGCTTGCAGACCAAAATAAGTTCATCTGATGCATTAACAAAACAAAGTTTGAGAATGAAACATAAGTTTTCTTTAATAAACTTTAAAATTTAAACAAAAATCTCTTCTTTTTTTCTGCACAAAAGGAAGATGAATGAAGTTGCAATTCATGAAAAACAATTTAGATTTTTATGAACGAAATTGTTGAAATGGTACAGGATGTAAAAGTTGAAAGAAGAAACTTGTATGGGAAAGGTTCAACTCCCAATGCAAGCACTGCAATGTGTCCTTCAGGAAGATGTTTTATGTACTCTACTTGCTCCAGCCCTCTCAGCTGTAAAATGAGTGCCAGCATTGTAGGGGAGTTGACCTGTGATATATATGGACTGGTGTCCTATCCAGCGGAATCATGCACTCTCATCCCCTTATGCCAAGGAAACCAGGGGTAAGCACCAGACTGATTGATAGGCCTTCATAACTCGAGCATGAATTTAATGTTTAACTTAAATTTATGTCAACCTTTTAGTATTCCATAGATTCCCAGCAATTATATGACAACCTAAAAAGATGCTTTGTTAATTCATTTGTATTCATTTCTTTCGTCAAATCAGAATATGCAAGAGGCAAAAGATTACAATGATCATGTGGATGATCACGTGGATGATCACGTGGATGATCACGAGGATGATCACATGGATGATCACGTGGATGATCACGTGGATGATCACGTGGATGATCACGTGGATGATCACGTGGTTGATCACGTGGATGATCACGTGGATGATCACGTGGATGATCACGTGCATGATCACGTGCATGATCACGTGCATGATGTGGATGATCATGTGGATGATCATGTGGATGATCATGTGGATGATCATGTGGATGATCATGTGGATGATCATGTGGATGATCATGTGGATGATCATGTGGATGATCATGTGGATGATCATGTGGATGATCACGTGGATGATCACGTGGATGATCACGTGGATGATCACGTGGATGATCATGTGGATGATCATGTGGATGATCATGTGGGTGATCATGTGGGTGATCATGTGGATGATCACGTGGATGATCACGTGGATGATCACGTGGATGATCACGTGGATGATCACGTGGATGATCACGTGGATGATCACGTGGATGATCACGTGGATGATCACGTGGATGATTACGTGGATGATCGTGGATGATCATGTGGATGATCATGTGGATGATCATGTTAGTAAAAGAAAGTTTGGATAGCAGAGTACTAATGGTACACAACAATGGTGTATGATGACTCACTCTTAAGCTCGGTTTATAAGAAGTTTGAAATAATAAACCAAAAAGGTAGAAAAGCTTGTAAGAGAAAGGAGCCAAAGATGGTGTTAATGTTAGTACAACCAAGTTTGGATACAGTAGTGCAGAAGCGAGCATGTTGCAACATTCAGAGTCAGTAGTAGCTCTATGCAGTAAACCATTCTTTGCGTAAAACATAAATCTTTCAGAGTTTGTACCCTTGGGGCCATTTTCTTTGTAATGACCAAATGACGGCCTGAAATAAATAGCATCACACATTCCAATTGATCCAAAGGAGCTGTCGCTGGTGTTTCCATCTTCGGTTGAAGATAAGCTATCTGTCTGTTTCACCAACTTTACAAATTTCTTCTCTCCTTCTGGTTCTGTTTTCACACCGATCGTAACTTCTTCAAATACGCCCTTCACTATAGCCCCTCTGGAACAATTTTTGACTTTTCAGAGGGGCTTTCTTAATGTTACGTGGAGCTGGTATTGGAACTATGATAAAAGAAATTCAAATGAAGATGAATAGGTTCATATATGTATACCTTGTATTTCAATCACAGCAATAAGATGTTTTAAATCCTCACAGTTCTTTTGTATTCAGGAAGACATCTTACTCCTTACAGTTTATTTGACAAATGTTATAGAAGTCAGGGTTCTAGCTACGGTGGGCGGGGCTGGGCGGGGCTGGGCGGGGCTGGGCGGAGCTGGGCGGGCCCGCCCAGGACTCGCAATTCCCGCCCAGCATGCAACTCTAAGATTCACTCTTCCGCCCGACACTCAAACGTTCAATTCGGTTAATTAATTGAGTGTATGAACAGATCTCCTTTTAATCTCGCTCTATGTCTGTCATCTGCTGATTTACACACATAACATACATTACGCACAATAAATTCCGATCAAACAACTAAACTATATAGGAATCTAACGCAATTAAACGTACATATTATCATAAATCACCCATACACGAAGCTCTTTGCATAAACATAGTCGCGTACATGCACACAGTTCAGGTTCACGTTTTAATCCTTGTGAATCACTGCTGGCAGCTTGCCAAGTCCGTCACTTACCATACAAACAAACTTTAACAAAGTAAATTTACACCCTCAAGGGCCCAAGGCGTGCTTAAAGACCGGTGCAAATTTAAATAACCAATCATATTTGTTATAAACCCCATATACACTTAACATTATAATACACTGATCAATATTCTTTTGATTTGTGGGGGATTTGACATTGACAACAGTTGTTGCGTAGTTCATAAGAACATGTGCCGCTAGTTAACTCGCAATAATTGTAATAATGTATGGCTTTCATCGAACGATACTGGGACAAAAATCGAAGCGGTAAAAAGTTTGGGCAAGATGAATAAATGGGAATAGAGAGAAGAGTTTTCGGCATACATTTGTACCTTTTTTTTTTTGAGGGGGAGAGGGAGGGAGGGCACTTTGACAGTTGAATATCCATTGTATTTTCTTTATTGTACATACAAATATTGTGTAAATCTTTCCAGCATTCCATGAAAAAAAAAAAAAAAAATTGTTTATTGACAATTTGTCAATATTTGAATAAATTTGCACAGTTCTTCGTGGGAGGGGGGTCTAGGTCACCCTGGATTGTCGTGGAGCCCAGCACTCAAACTTGTCTAGCTAGAACCCTGATAGAAGTATTGCCATCCATGGATATTTACTGCCAAAATCATTTTATGGATGAACTATAAATTTTGAAGAGGAAAAAAGTCATGAATCCAGTTACAATTTTTTTTGAGTACATCTTTATGATCCTTTATAGCACGAGAATAATATCAAGGAGGAATAATTCAAACTAATATTTTGAAAAAGAATCTTTTCCATTTTGTATTACTTTGAAAATACAAAAAAATTTAATGTGTATGTCATCTCTGCACACTTAAATTATTGGTTTTCTTCTATACCTATTTCACAACTTCCTTGACACAGTCAAAACTTAGTTGACAGTCAAAACTTAGTTGACAGTCAAAACTTCATTGACACATTCAAACTTCAAAAACACAGCCAAAACTTAGTTGACAGTCAAAACTTTATTGACACAGTCAAACTTACTGTAGTTAACAGTCAAAACTTCATTGATACAGTCAAAACTTCATTGATACAGTCAAAACTTCATTGATACAGTCAAAACTTCATTGATACAGTCAAAACTTCATTGACAGTCACAACATAGTTGACACAATGACAACTTCGTTGATGCAATCACCACTTAGTTGACACAGTCAAAACTTAATTGACACAGTCAAAGCTTAGTTGACACATTCAAAACTTCCTTCACACAGTAACAACTTAATTGACAAAGTCAGGTAACAAAACATTGATGTTGTGACAGTCAGGTCAAAGTTAACAGGTCAAATATTCTATTGATATGTCACAAATTTTGCCATACTGAGTTAAAAATATTGAAGTTCCCCCACAATCAAGGAAATTGCTTTTCTTCCCTCTGATGTTTGTAAAGACTGCAACTCCTCTGATGCTTGTAAAGACCATGACTTAAGTGTACCGTTTGCTGGAACAAAATTGTTGAAATGGTACATTCTCTCATACATTACATATTTAACCAGCCAGAGAATGACCAAGTGCATTCTCTGGTACGTTATGTGTGTAACCAGCCAGAGAATGGCCAAGGACATTCTCTGGTATGTTATGCATTTAACCAGCCAGAGAATTACCAAGGGCATTCTCTGGTATGTTATGCATGTAACCAGCCAGAGAATGGCCAAGTGCATCCTCTGGTACTTTATGTGTGTAACCAACCAGAGAATAACCAAGGATATTCTCTGGTATGTTATGCGTGTAGCCAACCAAAGAATGACCAAGGATATTCTCTGGTACGTTATGCGTGTAACCAGCCAGAGAATGACCAAGGGCATTCTCTGGTATGTTATGCGTGTAACCAGCCAGAGAATGGCCAAGTGCATTCTCTGGTACGTTATGTGTGTAACCAACCAGTAAATGACCAAGGATATTTTCTGGTACGTTATGTGTGTAGCCAACCAGAGAATGACCAAGGATATTCTTTGGTACACTATGTGTATAGCCAACCAGAGAATGGCCAAGGGCATTCTCTGGTACGTTATGCGTGTAACCAACCGGAGAATGACCAAGGATATTCTCTGGTACGTTATGTGTGTAGCCAACCAGAGAATGACAAAGGATATTCTCTGGTACATTATGTATATAGCCAACCAGAGAATGGCCAAGGACATTCTCTGGTACGTTATGTGTGTAACCAACCAGAGAATGACCAAGGATATTCTCTGGTACGTTATGCGTGTAGCCAACCAAAGAATGACCAAGGAAATTCTCTGGTACGTTATGCTTGTAACCAGCCAGAGAATGGCCAAGGATATTCTCTGGTACATTATGCATGTAACCAGCCAGAGAATGACCAAGGACATTCTCTGGTATGTTATGCGTGTAACCAGCCACAGAATGACCAAGGACATTCTCTGGTATGTTATGCGTGTAATCAGCTAGAGAATGGCCATGGGCATTCTCTGGTACATTATGCGTGTGGCGAGCCAGAGAATGGCCAAGGATATTCTCTGGTACGTAATGCGTGTAAGCAGCCAGAGAATGACCAAGGACATTCTCTGGTATGTTATGCATGTAATTAGCCAGAGAATGGCCATGGGCATTCTCTGGTACGTTATGCGTGTGGCGAGCCAGAGAATGGCCAAGGATATTCTCTGGTACGTTTAAGTGTAACCAGCCAGAGAATGGCCATGGGCATTCTCTGGTATGTTATGTGTGTAACCAGCCGGAGAATGACCAAGGATATTCTCTCGTACGTTATGTGTGTAACCAGCCAGAGAATGGCCATGGGCATTCTCTGGTACGTTATGCATGTAATCAGCCAGAGAATGACCCAAGTGTGCCTTATTTTCAATTAACCTCTTAAATAGTAATGTAATCATTTAATTGTCCTAAGGTTCAGCAACTCTCTTGGACAAATCCAAATTTGAATTTTGTGCAATGTGGGCAAGCAAATTCAACTGACAAGTGTCCATTCAGGCAAGTGAAAAAAAGTCAGCTATTAAGCCTTGAATTAAGCTTAAACCAGTTTCTGGGCTGCTCTAGAACAAGTGAAATATCTCTGAGAGTAATTAGTGGACAAATTAATGGCCCAAAGTGTCTGTCCCAAACAAAAATTGATTTGATTTTTCAAATCTTGAATCCCCTAACACATTTATATATTCGGCCTGAAATAGAATTACATTAGCTATGATGTGTTTAAGCTTTTCGAAGCTTAAAGGATTAGCTCGGGGGTCAAGCAACTTTATCTTATAGGAAAGAGGACCTCGAAAGAAACAACATGGTGAAGAAGCTACTTCGATATCCATTAAGGACATATCTAAATTTAAAGTTCCATTTTATCTGTGTAGATAATTTTTAAATGCTTTTTTACACATTTAGTTTCTTTTTCATCAAGATGGAATTGATTGACCCCTAAACTAATCCTTTAATCATCTACTACAGACCCTGACACAAATATTTATCCATCTGATTTCCCTTTAACTAATTTGGATGATTCTTTTTAATTCAGCTCCTAAGAAATGCATGTATACAATATAATCATTTCACTTTCCTACTCTTTTACTTTCTATTCATTAAAAAGTTCAATGTTGTCAAATTTAAACCAGAAGCACATCTTGCAAATATGCTTAATGAATGTATATAAAAGTATAATCCCCTCCCAGATCCAGGAGAGGATGCTCAGTGATCAAAATTAAGGTTCTAGTAAGATTGCTACAAGCAGGTATAAGCTCACCAGGGTCACCCCAAGTTAGTAACAGTTACTAATGGTTAGTTATTTCTGCTTGTGCAAATGATAAGACATGTACTAAACATCACTTGGGCTTAAATGCATATCAAATCTACTAATGGCTACTTTAGGTTTATCTGTTTAAGTACTGGTCAAAGCATAGAAACAGATTGTGAAAGTCACTCATATGCTACAGATTTGGGAAAAAATAAATATCTAAATGCATGTTTTCTTTAGAAAGTTCATGTTTATTATTTGAACTAAAATTAGAACGGTAAATACCGTCATGGTTCGCATGCCCATGCAAATTGACACCCATGTCATATGACCTAGCCAATTATGAAAATGGCATCTCACACTAAGTCACACATGGCATCCCATGTCCCACATGACATCCCACCCCATGTCCCACATGATATCCCATTCCATCCCTTGTCCCACATGGCATTCCACCATATCTCCCACATAGCATCCCACCCCATGTCCCACATGACATCCCATCCAATCCCTTGTCCCATGTGGCATTCCACCATATGTCCCACATGGCATCCTATCCTATGACCCATATGGCATCCTACCCTATGTCCCACATGAATCCCATCCCATGTGCAAAATGATATCTCACCTCATGTCCTACATGACAACCCATAGGCTCCATAAGAAGTATCACCCTAGCTATCACAGTCCCTGATTGAGCATACTATTTATAAAAGTGTCACTTCATATAATAACTTATATGTAAATGAGTTGTTGAATAAGAAATAAAGGCGGAGTCAAATAATTATGCCTGATATAGCCCTTGGTGTATACCACATGGTATATATTACATCATATGTCCCGCATGGCCCCATCCATGTCCCACATGGCATTTCTCCCTATGCCCATATGCTGTCACACTTCCTGACTGAGCATACTAAATAAAAAAGTCTGGTCAGTTTATATACTGTAGCAGCTTTATGCAAATGAACACGATAATAAAAATGGAGTTTAATAATCATGCCTGATGCAAGTGTTGGTGCCCAAATATTTTGAAGAATTTTAAATCTCTGGTGCTACGAGAGAGACGCTTGAGGATCTCTGAAGAATATTGGAAAATCATATCAATTTACAGTTATCTTCTAAGAAAATATCAAATGTTTTGTAAACTTTTTAAGGAAACAAAGTTTTCAATCTGTTTTGAGTGTCTCTGATAAACTTTTAACATTTTATAAGGAAATTCTAACCTTCCATAAAGATATCTGAAGAAAATATAACTTTTTCTGAGGAACTCTGAAGAAACTTTAACATTTTCTGAGGAATTCTCAAAAAAAACTTTAACATTTCTGAAGAAATCTCAGGAAAAACTGTGGAAGGCCGGACGGACAAAATCGCCATTACATAGGTTTGTATAATGCTTCGCATGCAAACCAAAAAACATACATTATAATTAAAAGCACACAGATAAAAGATAATTGAAGGAACACTAGACTCAAAAGTGAGGGGGCTCGTTTCTCCGATTTTCACAAATATATTATCCACAACAGATCTACAAACTTCATTCCTTCATAACCCACAGGCAATGTGTGGGCAAAGGTTACTTGAATATTCGCTTTACAGAAAACAAGCCATTGTGTGCCAACATTTGATTTGGGAAACCTACTAAAAAAGACCTTTTCATGTCTAGAGAACTATTAAATAATTTGACCTTGTTATAAAATAATGCATCGTGCTAATATAGTACTAACAAGGCACAGCCCACTCACAGCGCTTTACAAAGAAACCAACCAACCATACAAACCAAGACCTTTCTCATGTCTCGAGGACTATGTTCAGCTGGACTTTGCCCCAATGCAACCACTAAAGACACGCACAGCATTTCACCAACCGGGAGTACAGCGGGACTTTGCCCCGATGCAACCACTAAAGGCACGGCATGTCACCAACCAGGACTATGCTCAGCAGGACTTTGCCCCAATGCAACCACTAAAGGCACGGCATGTCACCAACCAGGACTATGCTCAGCAGGACTTTGCCCCGATGCAACCACTAAAGGCACGGCATGTCACCAACCAGGACTATGCTCAGCAGGACTTTGCCCCAATGCAACTACTAAAGGCACTGCATGTCACCAACCAGGACTCGGCTCAGTTGGACTTTAACCCGATGCAACCACTAAAGGCACTGCATGTCACCAACCAGGACTATGCTCTGCAGGACTTTGCCCCAATGCAACTACTAAAGGCACGGCATGTCACCAACCAGGATTACGCTCAGCAGGACGATGCAACCACTCGGCATGTCACCAACCAGGACTATGCTTAGCAGGACTTTGCCCCGATGCAACCACTAAAGGCACGGCATGTCACCAACCAGGACTATGCTTAGCAGGACTTTGCCCCGTTGCAACCACTAAAGGCACGGCATGTCACCAACCAGGACTATGCTCAGTGGGACTTTGACCTGATGCAAATACTAAAGGCACGGCATGTCACCAACCAGAACTATGCTCAGTGGGACTTTGACCTGATGCAAATACTAAAGGCACTGCATGTCACCAACCAGGACTCAGCTCAGTGGGACTTTAACCCGATGCAACCACTAAAGGCACTGCATGTCACCAACCAGGACTCAGCTCAGTGGGACTTTAACCCGATGCAACCACTAAAGGCACGGCATGTCACCAACCAGGACTCAGCTCAGTGGGACTTTAACCTGATGCAACCACTAAAGCGCGGCATGTCACCAACCAGGACTCAGCTCAGTGGGACTTTAACCCGATGCAACCACTAAAGGCGCTGTATGTCACCAACCAGGACTCAGCTCAGTGGGACTTTAACCCGATGCAACCACTAAAGGCGCTGTATGTCACCAACCAGGACTCAGCTCAGTGGGACTTTAACCCGATGCAACCACTAAAGGCGCGGCATGTCACCAACCAGGACTCAGCTCAGTGGGACTTTAACCCGATGCAACCACTAAAGGCGCTGTATGTCACCAACCAGGACTCAGCTCAGTGGGACTTTAACCCGATGCAACCACTAAAGGCACGGCATGTCACCAACCAGGACTCAGCTCAGTGGGACTTTGACCTGATGCAACCACTAAAGGCGCTGCATGTCACCAACCAGGACTATGCTCAGTGGGACTTTGACCTGATGCAACCACTAAAGGCGCTGCATGTCACCAACCAGGACTATGCTCAGTGGGACTTTGACCTGATGCAACCACTAAAGGCGCTGCATGTCACCAACCACATAATTACCTTTGTAGTCCATAAAAGGATTACAGAGGTAACACTTGTAGCACAGAGGCCATTTAAATTACAATTGAAATGGCAGTCCCCCCACCCCCCCTCCCCTCACCCCCTCCTCTAATCTCTTCTCCTCTAACTTCCTTTCAGGCTCGATCCCCAATATTTTTGCAAAGTGTTGTATATCCATAACCAAGTTCTTCTATGATACAAGTATGCAATTATTTTACATGAATTTACTTCTCCAACAAATGAGAGACAAATTAAGTATATTAAAAGGCTAAAGTAAGATTAGTTACAAGGAATGGCTCACAATACAGAAGCCAGACATGGCCGGGGAAAATAAATACAAAGCTGCTTATAAAGAGCACAGATACACCAAAAGTGTCATATCACCTTCACCTATCCTACACGTGCCAGGGCCTCCATTGAACTTCTCCCTTCTTTCCTGTTGTTTGCCGTAACAAGTGCTTCTGCCCATGTCCTCCATCCTTTCTTTTTCTACTCTCTCCTTTCAAATATGCATCGCCATGTTGTTTTGGGTCTTCCTCTCTTTCTACGCCCTTTAAAGCATTGTTGTAGTCACTGCGTAAGTCTTGCCCGAATATGTACCCAATAAATTTCCATTGTCGTCTCAATACTTCCTTAGTGGGGTTTCATTTTTGTGCGATCCAGCAGTTCTCTATTGCTAACCATTTCTTCCCACGGGATTATCATTATTATTCTCAGGCATTTATTCTGGAATATGTCAATTGCTTCATTATCTCCTTTATTCATTAATCATGTTTCGCAACCACGAGCAATATGGTAGTATCAGGTTTTTAAACAGTTTTAGCTTGTTTCCTTCTTATGTTGTTTAAGTTCCACACTTTCTGTAACCTTCTGAAGATACTTCAAAACATTGCTAATCTATTCTTTATGTCACCTGCTCCTCCACCTTTTTGAGAAGAGAGCATTACATTCTTCCAAGAAGTTCTGAATACTGCATTTGACGTAATAAGCGCCAGCGTGCTTAAGAAAATAAAATTACACCACTTTTTAGGCCCAAAGTTTCTTCCTATTGCGCCATGCTCGGGAGATACGTACAGTGTAAAAATCAAACTGTACTGTACATATATGTGAACTGGTTCTATAGTAGTCCCACAATGACCACCACAAAAACATTGTGAGCATCCCACGTAAAATAAACAATGTAACAAAACTTAAGCATTATAAGTCTTCAAATTAATCAAATAAATTATAAGACCAGTTATAAAAAAAATGTTGGGTGGGTGATTCTTAGAGCAGGGCGCTTACTACGTCAAACAAGGTAAATGGATCTCTGTACATGTAAATAACACAATGGATTATCGATAGTTGGTCAAGTGTAAGTTCATCAGTTCTCGGACCAACTCAGATTTGTGTGTGCTCAACTGTAGCCATTGTGTATGTGCATAATATGATGTAATGGGCTTGCATCTCACCAGCAATATTCCTGGAGCCTTTCCTGACAAAAGCTGATAATAGTATATACCTCAAAGAATACTGTACTTACTCCATATTGTGTTTAGAATCCTCCAAAACATTGCAAGATATCATCACCTACTCCCTGTTAATCATCAAAAACAGTATGCCAAGGCTTACTACAACATGGGAGTTTCTATATCCCTATGTCCACTGCATCCTTGGAAGATCACTTGTGATATTTACACTTGACAAGATAAGAAATTAATTGGGGATGTGTCACACAGCTAGTGCTACATTCCCACTAGAGCAAAATGTAAACAGTTGACCAAACAGCAAGACAATAATGCTAAGCTTAAAGGAGTATATATTCATGGAATTTCATTTGTATGTCTCTGATAAAGACAAACTTAAGAAACAGATTACTAAAAAATTAATGTTGATATCTCATTCCTAGAAGAAGTTATTGAACTTTTAAAGATTGTTCTTGCCTGCATAAAATTGACTTTGAAGTGAGTTTAAGTCATCATTATGTCATCACAGCTTTTCTGCACTAATCTTTTTTATTTCTTTGAAAATTAATTATCAATTTTTCATAATTCAAATATAAGTTACAAGAACAGATTAAAAAATATTGTAAATTTTATTCTATACTATTCTCTATGTATTTTTTTATAATAAATTTCATATTTTCAAAATGATTGGAAACATTTTTTCTTCAAACATAATTAAGAATAGTATCTGCCTTTATGACATCACATTTTACACTGTGAGGTCACTTTTCAACAAACTTGCACAATCTTTGAATACAATAACTCCTAAATGGAAAAAAAATCAACATAATTTTCACACCAAAATGTTTCTTTGATATTCCTCTATCATAAAAATGATTACAAAAATTCATGGAAATATTCCTTAGATCATTATTTTAAATGTAATGATTGTATTTTCCACACACAGTAGATGCATGAAGCATATACAGAATTACAAGTGTAAAAAGGTACTCTGCAATAGATATCAAAAGAAGCATAAACTCCTGGTGTTTGTGGTATTTTGTACATCTAATCATCACAATGCACCATCAACCTAAGGTAACCAAACATTCGCATCATTCCTAATTGTACATAGTCTTTTAAACAAAGTCATACCATTGTCTAAAGCCTATACAGACAATACAAACAGAAAATTCACACATTCATCAAAACTACACAACAATGACAGAAAGATACAATTTTTTGTCAATTATTGATTTATGACAGGCTAACACAACAAACTCAGTGACGTTTAACTTCCCATTTGAATCAAACGAAACTAAAAGCTGTTTTGATTCTTTTCTCTCATACCGCAATATTCCATCATATACATTGAAATACAGATTTTCAACTATGATTTTAAATGACCCTCAAGGTCAGGGCATTTTTTAAGGCACTAGCGGCAACAATAGCTTAAGTGCTTTACAGTTCATCAAAGATAATAAAATAGCACAAATTCCCATCAAAACCAATTAACACTTACTTTTCTTACTGAAAGTGAGAAAAACGCAAGTCCCCTTTCCAGGCTTCGTCTGACAACAGTTACTATTAAACTGTTATCAACTGTTATCGGACAAAGTGAGAGAAGCCCAAGTCCCCTTTCCAGGCTTCGTCCAACAACAGTTACTATTAAACTGTTATCGGACAAAGTGAGTAAAGCACAGGTCCCCTTTTTGGGTGCTGTCCGAAAGCGATTACTATTAAACTCTTGTGGGGTTAAAATTAGGTGAAGCACAAGACCCCTTTTTGGGCTTCGTCCAACAATAGTTAATATCAAACTCTTGACGGAATGAAATTGAGTGAAGCGCAGATCCCTTGCCAGGGCATGGTCTGACAATGATTATCATTAAGTCTTGTCTGAGTGAAGCACAGGTCGCCTTTCCGGGCATGATCTATCATCGTTTAATATCAAGTCTTGTCTGAGTGAAACACAGGTCGCCTTTCTGGGCATGATCCGTCATCGTTTAATATTAAGTCTTGTCTGAGTGAAGCACAGGTCGCCTTTCCGGGCATGATCTATCATCGTTTAATATCAAGTCTTGTCTGAGTGGAACACAGGTCCCCTTTCCAAGCATAATCCATCATCGGTCAATATTAAGTCTTGTCTGAGTAAAGCACAGGTCACCTTTCTGGGCATGATCCATCTTCGGTTAATATTAAGTCTCGTCTGAGTGAAGCACAAGTGGGCTTTCCAGGCGTGACCTGTCATCAGTTAATATTAATCTCTTGTCTGAGTGAAGCACAGTTCCCCTTTCCGGGTACGATAATCATTGGTTAACATCAAACTCTTGTTGGACTGAAATTGAGTGAAGCATAGTTCCTTGCCAGGGCATGATCTGACAAGAGTTATTATTAAGTCTTGTCTGAGTGAAGGGCAGGTCCCCTTTCCAGGCATGGTCCACCTAAGCTACAAACTGCTGATTTCAGAGCTTTTCAATATTCAGGTCATCGCATGCACATTTTTATGCAAAGTTTTAATGTATCAATATGCAAACCTCTCAATTTTCTAATATTAATCCATTGTTTTTTCATTTTGTTCACCATGTTATTAAGACAAAACATTTAGGGATCTTAGTCCAACCCCAGTCAAACTTTACCACAAAAGACATTCTCTATTTTTCGAAATGAGATGAAGGACAAAAATATACAAAATGACAACAAACTTTCCAGCTGTTTTCCCGCTTCTTCATCACAATTTTTGCATACCAAAATTTGGATGAACTATAACTTGGTGGCTTGGGAGTGCAATAGCCCAGTTACTAGGGCGTCGGTCTCATAAAGGTACAAAGAACAAATCTCAGCCTGTGTCCTTTAGCAAGACACTTTATCCCATTTGCCCCAGTTCACTCAGCTGTAAAATGAATACCAGTTTTGGCCGATAACCTGTGATGGACTGGTGCCCCATCCAGGGGTAGTCAGGTACTCTGGTCCAATTAGCACCATATAAACCTGTTACAAGTACCGGCTTTATAAGCCCTTGAGGTTTGATGGGGTTTAACTTCTAACTAACAGGTTCAATATGCTATTTTCATAATTCAAAGACTAAGGAAAAGAAACAAAATTCTTGTAAAATGTTTAAACCTTAACCCTTACTCTACCATGGCGATATTATCGCGTTTTATATGCCCGTCTTTGGCCCGCCTCGAGCGCATTTTCAAAATGCTAGTAGAGTAAGGGTTAATCAACCCGCGACATATCGCCAACCCTAAAAAAATATAGGCAGCATGATCGGTGGGCCCAGCCATGGTCCCGAAGCGGAAGGGGCCCAACTTTTTGCCTGGAAGACAGAGGACCCTTCAGTAATCATGCCTTGATTAATCCTTACTCTACCAGCGGCGATATTATCGCGTTTTGGTGCCCCGTCTTTGGCCCGCCTCCGAGCGTTTTCAAAAGGTGGTGGTAGAGTAAGGGTTAATCAACCAGCATTATACGCCAGCCCGAAAATATAGGCAGCATGATCCCGGTGGGCGGCCCAGCGGGTTCCCGGAAGGGGCCTGACTTTTCTGCCTGGAAGACAGAGGACCCTTCAATAATCACGCTTGATTAACCCTTACTCTACCACGCCGCGATATTATCGCCGTTTTTGGGTGCCCGTCTTTGGCCCCGCCTCCCGAGCGCATTTTCAAAAAGGTGCTGGTAGAGTAAGAGGTTAATGAGATAAGATAAGATAAATTTATTTCATCCACAACCAAAGACAGAAGTTGTCGCCCTGTAGCAAAATGTACAAAGATATTTAAAAATACATACCCAGTAGATATCAAAGTTATGAATGTAAGTTACATAAAAGTTATATAAAAAACAGTAAATTAGGAAAAATAAAAGTTTCGGCAAAAAATATTATTAAGTGGTAAAAAACAATAACGCCAAGAAATGCAAAAACATATATCAGCATATATAAAAATTTGACTAAAAATACAAAAGCACAAACTATCAGACCGCTTTCAAGTTGAACTTGGAAATCGAGTTGGGTACAAATGAAAACCTGAATCTGTTATGCTTGGACTGAGGAATACAAAGTCTTTTCCGTGAACGGCAGAAAATATATAGTGGGAAGAGCAGATGTGTGTTGTTGGAGGAAGGAGGGGGGTTGAAGCCCTAGAAACCCCCCCTCCCCCCTCTAGATCTGCCCCTGAAAAGTCAATAGCTTTGTATTACTGACTGGTAAAAGAGTTTATGAATAATATTGTCAACTTTGAAGTATTTCAGTTTTCGTAAAAAATACAAGCTTTGGTACGCCTTGGATCTTGTTGCATCAGCCTGGTCTTTAAAGGTAAGTTTACGGTCAATGATAGTGCCTAGATATTTATAATGGTCCACCTGTTCAACAACCTCATTATTAACCCTGATTGGAGAAAGATCACATGACTGTTTCCTAAAATCAAACACCATCTCCTTGTTTGTTTTGAAATTCATTTTCAGAAACTTTTGATTGCACCAAGTAATAAAAACCAATTTCATCCTCATACGGAGCAGTAGTGCACGTAACCGATTTTAACGGTATCGTCAGCATATTTGATAATTGAGCAAACATCATGTTTACTTCTGCAAGTATTAGTGTACAAGCAAAGAGGATACGAGACAGACAATGACCCTGGGCCACAGCTGTACTAATAGACCAAACATCAGAGCATATGCCATTCATCTTAACGAAGTGTAGTCTGTCTCTTGAATAATTTAAGAGACATAATAATAACCTACAATTGACACCCATACCTTATAACAAACAGTTTGTTTATCAGCAAGTGCGGCTAAATGGACAAGGGCGTTGCGCCTGGGAAAGAGTGTCACCTCCCCACTCCCCCAACTGCAATTTTTGTCGGAAACTTGTGACTTTGTCAAGAAATTTTGACCAATCTTTTCTAACGAGATGAACAATCAGAAATAAAAGCCATGCAAACAAAAATAGTTATGTCAAGGAAATTTGAACTTTGTCCGAAAATTTAATTATTTATAACCGCAAAAACAAAACTTCATGAACTCATGTTCATCACTAATCAATGCACATTTAAATTTCTTTGTTCTCAATTTACAGAAGAAAAAAAATAATTCACATGATCAAACACACATACACACCAACTAACTCCTGTCTGTACAAGACTGCAGATCCTGTTTTCAACTTGTTGAATTGAATCACAATTGAAGATATTGTTGCAACCAGTGAGGTGACTGATAACAGATCAGATAACACCCTCGTTCCTTATAACCATGGAAACTTGTGGCTGCTGCAAGTTCGTAGAGGATCTCCCAGTCCCATTTTTCATCAACGACGTAAATTTTGTTTATTCGAATGGTATAATCATAAGAAATCCCTGGTATAACAAGTGCAAGAATAAAGACATAACATTGATGGACCTCGCTATTTAAGGTCAGATGAGCAGTCGTCTTTTATAATTATTTTTAAGTAAAGTTGTCAGTTTTGTAAAAGTCTATTCAAGATACACCTCTCTTGCATAACATTGAAAATAAGCTGTAGAATATCTGATTATGGGTTGATGAGGGCCCTATGGCAAAGCTAGAGATGGGGGTCTCTTATATCTGAAGTGTGGGGTCCTTTCATTAATTTGATATTAAATTTGGAATAAAAATTGGGCATGTTATTTCCTCCATTGTTGAAAACTTATACTTTAGAGATAACTGATTTTTGTAAATAGTACCTACACATTTAAAGGAACTGTTTGTTTGAGGCTTTCATCAATTTAAGGTGTAATTTTATGTTTTCAAGGACCACAGGCTTACAATTTCCTTGGCATAATTTCTGAAAATTATACTCAAATTTTTGCGACAACTATTAGGCAGTTGCACCCTGCAGTGCTCCATAGTAATCAGGCTCTGACATGGGCACACGAGCCTAGCTACAATATTCTCATTGATGTTGTTATCTATTTTAATTTTATGGAATTAATCACAAGGGTCCAGGTTTTTATGCAAAATAGTTTGTGTTTGTAGAGAGAACCTATGGTAATACACAGCAAAATATTTGTGGGTCAATAGTGTAAGAAAAACAATAAAAAAAAATGTATTTAGCGTTTTTTCTTCTTCTGTAGTTCATAAGAAATGGTACCTAAATGAACACCTGTGTTTCAGTTTTAAAACAAAGTCCCTATGAAAAATGGAAACGTATAGGGCCTAAGTTGTTAAGTTTCCTGCTGTTTTGGGGTGATATTACTGTGTAAATCTGTGTTGATTTTAGATAAAATATCAGCCGTAAAATGCCCAAAATCACAGATCCCTATCAGGGCTTCGCCCCTGGACCCCACTAGGGGCCCTAGGACAAGCCCCTAGACCCCACACCATTGGGATACCATTGACGCCATAGGCATCAAAGATTTTGTCGGGAAATATTCACATCCCCCAAATATAATTTCTTAGCTACGCCCCTACTAATGGAATTAAAAGCACTTGAGAAGTCATCAAATGTAGCCCGAACAAAAAAATTGGGTGTTTCTAAGTGTTCAAGAATCTTATGCAAAAACATTAAGACTGCATCATCAACACTTCTTGTATCTGTAGGCAAATTGCATGGGATCTAAAAACACCATTCTCATTTAGAAAAAACCTGAGAATAAGTTTTTCAAGACATTTCATTATGGTCGAAGTAAGTGCCACTGGACGATAGTCATTTACAATATGTATTTGATTTTGTCACTGGAGAGATTGCACAGGTTTTCCAAATAACGGGGATCTCACCATTATCAATTGTATCCCGAAATATTTCAGTGAAAATTGGTGCTATCCGAGCAGAACATGACTTCATTACTTTATTAATTATACGATCTGGCCCAATGGCTTTATGTACATTAACCCTGGAAAACAGCATTTGAACGTCATCTACTGATAAAATATTCCTGTCAATATTATTGCACATATCAGTTAACATTGCAAAGAGAGAAAATTGTTCATCAAATCTAGATTAAAACTGATTAGGTTCATTAACAAAGTCCTTGGTAGCATTTTTATTATTTGACTTTTTCAGTTTGTGACCAGTGATGTTAGACATAACTTTCAATGCTGCTCTACTATCGTTGCACTGAAATTTACTTTCAAGTTTCTTTCCATAATATTACAGCGTTTAGTTTCCCCCTTGAAATTTTATGGAATTTTAGTGGGGAGAAGATACTCACATGTTGCTAAATACTTGTTTGTTTTTTTAGTACAATGAGACTTTAGTGTGTGTTGCGCTGTATTATGATTATTATTATGATTATTATTATGATTATTGATTATGATTATTATGATGATTATGATTATAATTATGATTATTATTATTATTACTACTATTGTTATTATTATTCTTATTATTACTTGAAAAAACAGTTTCAAAAAGAGGATTTACTGTAAAAATATTGTAACTGTTCATCGCAGAACAATATGTTCTTTTTCAGAGCCCAAAACCATTGAGTCTACTTGTGACAGACAAACGGGCCTACTGCAGCAAATGTTCACTGCAATAGTATTAAAAACATTTTATGTTAACAATGGTTCTGTTGACTGACCAAGAAAACTGATTAATTAGAGCAGTATGATTAAGAGATAAGAGATTAAGAAAATATAAACAACAAAACTATTTTACTATCACTTAAATAAAAATGATATCTTTTCAATTTGGAGGAGAAATTTCACTACCTTTCTTTTTATTGTCAGTCTTTCTCGAAGGTTTGGGTGAGTCGTAACCATCCAGGGGTTCTACTGAGAGGTTGAAACTGCCCTCAGTACCAGACGCATCTGACAAAAAGTCATCAGTGTGGTCACCGCCCCAAGAGTCTTCCGTCTTTGCATCACTATTCACCTCATCACAGCTGTCACCTAGTGTGGTGTTTGCTTTATTCTTCTGTAAAAATGACAGACATGAAAAGAAAAATATCAGCTGACCAGAAACTTATTCATATTCATTTGTAATGAAATCTGATTGATTGATTGATGGATACATGACAGATAAAAAAAAAAACATTAACATAACACAACATAACATAATAAATATAACAATATGACAGGCTAAGAAGGTTTAGGGAGGCGAGCCAACTTGCGATATGCGGCATGCCGCCGAATCTCGCAAAACTGCGGGATTTTTTTCTATTCATGACGGATTAAACGCACCCATAAAACATGGTTCAGTAAAGCCATTGTACCAACACACTTTCCTGCATAACAATAGGAACAATACCTCGCGATATTGCGCAGGATATCGCTGGTAATCCTATTGAAAAGTACCTCCAACCATGAAGCTAGTAATAGCTCCATGCTTCAACTGAGCAAAAAATAATATACCGTTACATTAATCTTATTTCGAAAACGTAATGGGATTGTGAAGGTCAAGTACTCGGATTAAACAAGAAAGAAAAAAAAAGCTGTTATTGCTCCTGATGTGTTCGAAAAATAAGATGTTCAAAACAAGTTACAAATAATATCGTGATTCAACTGACAAACTCCTGTTAACAGTACTGTATCAGTTAAAATAGTTTCGTCGAGCCAAAATGTATCAGTTTTTAAACTAGGGAAAAACTGAAAATTAATGAGTCCTTAAATGTCTCTCGGCTTTAATTTCGTGAGTGATAATGATATTGATCTTTCATCAAAAAAAAAAAGAAGAACAATTTCAAAATATCTTTTAACAACTTAAAATTTGAAGTCTTTTTTTCTTATCTCTCACAACATTTCAAGAATCAAGAAATCATGACCAAATAATGTTTTACATTTTCAATTTTGTGTATGCTTTTCTTGTTAGACCTACCGTGTTCAATTTTTTCATAGATTGATGACTTCAATGTTTTAGTCAAAATCGGAATTTTAAACTTTGGTTTATTTTAAGCCTATACTTATTTGTGCACTGAAGTTTTACTCAACAGAGTAAAGCTGTGACTGAAAAAGAAATAATCAACTTACTCAATTTTGCCGACTTTATTCCAATTTAATCCAATAAAAATAAAGATAAATATCAGTAATATCGATGTAAATTGCTCACAGATAATGGTCCAAACTTAACAAAATTCCTACTGTCCCGGCATGTAAATAAAATACCCTACACTATTAAAAAGGTAGATCTTTTTAAACTTAACAAAATTCCTACTGTTCCGGCATGTAAATAAAATACCCTACACTATTAAAAAGTAGATCCTTGTGAAAAAGCTCTCTCAAGTCTTTGTATCATTTGGTAACAAAAATTGTTGATAAAAACATAAAAATTATGAATACGGCAAACTGGTATGCACCATAGAAAGGTTGAATCAGATCGGCAACTTTCTCATTCACTAGCATTCCTGCAAACTTTGCACCCACAGCTTTCTGTTACCTCCGAACATAAAATGAATTTTTTTGAACAAAACCCAGTTTTCGTGGGAACTGCTCCAGTACCCCACATATTTATTGTTTAATGGCGCTTGTTCAAAGATATTATATTTCATTGACACTTCAAACATTTCCAAAACCCAATTCTGACTGGGTGATTTATGACCTTGCCCAGGTGGTGGCCTACTTATTATCAAGGGCGCGCGGTTTGTTGAAAGATTATGTAAAGATTTAATTACGGAAAATCAAAACAAAAGACACATTTCAATTAGAGAGGGGGAGTGGGGAGCTACACATTTCGTGAAATGTATAAATGACGAAGAGGTTAAGAGGCGCAGGACTTTTATGATCACTTAAAAAAGTTTCTGATTCAGAAATATACATACGCTTCGTAAGCCTATCTGAGACTGCATACAACCCAATATCGCAGTATCAGTTTGTGTAATGAAAATAAATCATACCTTTTGAGATGGGAATTACAGAATGTGTCTTTTAACATTCCCTTACTAAGTAACAACCAATTCATCAAAAAGTAGTTGTTTTATTGAACTTTCTGCACATTTACGGACAGATTATGTTTACTGCGTAATGTTCTTGTTTTCACACGTTGACATAATTAATGAGGAAACCGCCTGCTTGAAATACAATATATTCTTACGCTATGTTGTCCGACACCCCAGGTGTGGAAGGTTAACGTAGTACACGTGGTATGCGTGTAGTTAACTTTATGCATATACGAGCAAACAAATAATCATCCCTTGTTTTTATGTAAATTGCAAACATTGGAATATTCATTTACTACATAACAGCCCCAACGAGGTTAGAGCTGTTTGGGGGAAAATAAAACGACAAAATCATTGAATGAAACCCTTTTAAAGTGCACTATTTTTTATACGATGCAGCATAATTCACCGCATCACTGCTCGAAGACAAGTTTGGCGCTGACCCAGATTTTATATATCTAGAGAGCTACAGCTGAATTTACCAAGTCCCGCCTTCTAAACTGTTGACGATTGCAATATGTTTCGTTTTCAAGATGTGAATGAAATATTGGGTTTCATCAATCAATAAAATGTCTTTCACCTAAATCAACTCGTGTTACTTCTAAATAATATCAAGGAGTGTTTTGAAGAGATCGATTACATGAATATCAAACGCAATGTTTTAGTTGCCAGAAGTTTGGACAAAAATTATTTTCTTTCACATTGCAGTTGTCATAGTAGTTGCGCGAAACTTTATGTGTTTAGCCCGGGTGTTCAAATTACGGCTGGGTTTTTTTATATATTTTTTTTTATTATTGATCAACATCTTACACGCCATTAGAACTATGATCGTTCAATATCTCATAGTAATTAGTTTTTCTTTGGCACGTTATAAATGACACAGTCATTTATAGCCATGTTGCTTCTTGTTTTATACCGTCTATTACGAATATATTATTCTTATTAAGAATATATTTATTCATCTATTGGACACGATTTTAAATGTTTGTGCATCCTTAAAAGTATTGTTTGACTCAGATTTAATTTGTGCCGTGTAATGATGTTGAAACACTCTTGTTCTAGTGTATCATTGCACTTGATATGTTGATAAAGTGGCGCGGCCTGCTGAGAGCGGCCGACGGGCACCTTAAACCAAGTTGGCAGAAAACAAATGAACAAAAGAGTTGACTTTGTTTCATGGGGTTGGGGTATGTCTAGCGGACAGTTAACTATTCAAGCGGGTGGGGTGGGGATGTAATACAGAAACAGGTGCTCATGTAATGACAAATGAGGGGGAGAGTGGGGGTAATGTTTATCATTGCACCTTACATGTATTAAATGGCCGAGGAGCAGCCGACGGGCACCTAAAACCAAGTTGGCAAACAACAAAAAGTTGACTTTATTTCATGGGGTTCAGTATGTCTAACAAACAGTTGAATTCTTGAACGGGTGGAATGGAGTGGGGATGTAATACAGAAACAAGTGTTCCTGCAATGAAGGAAAATGTCCAGCTACGCCACTGGAGGTCTTGTTTTTATATCCTAAATATACACTTTTTGCGAGGGTAAAGATAATAATTTTTGAATCATGGTCCTGAACTTTCAGAAATGCGATTTTCTTTACTGGTCATTACTCATTTAGTGCACCCATTAGAATTTCGCAACCAACTTTTCGACCCCCTGAAATGTCCAAAGCATTAACCTTTCTGTCCCGCCCCCTTCCCTTCCCCCCTCCTCCCCCTCCAACCACGCTACTTAACCAACTTTTTAAATCTATTTCAAATAGACACGTAAGATTTTCACTATATATATATATATATATATATATATATATAAATAAAAAAGGCGCCTATAATGGACAATGGGAAGTCCGTAACCCTTCAACAAGATTCCTTGAAAGTCAGGATAAAATAATACATATTTATGTCAACACCGCTCTGAAAACGAAAAAAAAAAAAAAAAAAAGTGTTCGATATTAGGTATTAAAGCAGTGTGGTCAGCAAAATGTACCAAGCACATTTGATTCCTGGTGGCCCTGCTGTAAGCAGAGAAGTCGCTGTAGCAGAGAATTTACTGCAGAGGAGGGGAGGGGGGGGAGGTAGAACGAAAAGAGGGAGAAACAGTGGCGGTAGCTATAGCCTAATTTATTTATGGGGGTGAACACTTCATTGGTGGTAAGCTTGTTTTTCTCTTTATTGGAGGGGGTGTCGGCTAGCAATTATTTGGGCACCCAGTGAGGGACAGAGTTTATTAAGATTTGTGGTAGCTGATAGTATGTACAATTACATGAGAGATGTACATGCAACAGCAATGGCACCTTTTTATAAAATGTGGGGGCTAATTCGAATTAGGAAAATATTTTCGTTGTTTTTCATCTTTTTTGTTTGATTTCCATTTTTTTTTACCTCAATATAACTAATGTCATTGGCATTACATTACTTTTAATCACTTAACTAATGCCTTGAATTAATTGTTTTGGGGAAAATACAACCAGTAAAACCAACCGACGTATTTTTCGACAGAATTTCGGGTGTATGCCGCATATTACTTTAATCACAATGCTCTGTTATGATAACGAGTCAAGGAACGCCCTTCAGCGCGCTGTACAGGTGCGCTATGGGCGACAGCGTGGTTTTTCAAGTAGAGATTCATAGCGGCTTGTTGGAAGTAGTTCCGCGTGGACGAAAAATGATTTTAACGCATGCTCACTGCGCTTGTATTCGTAGTGTTGTGGGGATGCAATCTGCCTTTCGTGCATTACTTTTAAACAAAATCTCGAGAGTAGAAAAACGAAGGAAAACAAAAGTATTTCTTCGACCCATATTACGTCTCGGACAACAGAAAACGGTTCTTCTGTAGTACCAAGGTTGAAAATGTGTATTCCTTTTTTTTTTCTTTTTAAAGACACAAAATTAATGGTAAGATTTATTTCAAATTTGTTCCCGTAAGTAGGTCAAAAGTTTGAAGCTAAAAGAACGCAAGTTCTTAATACCTTTATTGCTGGACGTAATACTAGAAGAAATTACACGACACAATGCAAGATTTAATTCTAGAAAATTGCAATATGTAATGCACGTGTTATTTATGTGACCGTCACGGCCCATATGAAACTTCATAGCGCATAGTACAGGTATACGGTGTGCATGTGGTATGTGTAGTAACGACTAACACTAGTTGTAATTACAACAGGGGTGAGTAAGTTGGATTATTCTAGTTACAATGGAAACCGTTACAATAAATCTGCGTGAGCGATTAACAGTTACCCTAAACTTTTATTTATCAGACCACAAAATCATGTCATTTGCATGTAACATTACCATGAGATTCTCCGCGATCTCGCAGTGATTAGGCCATTGTATACAGCACACAATGGATGCAAGTTAATGAGCTCTATGCCTGGCGCATTTGGGTGTTTTAATCCGTGCGTGATTCCATGTAAAACGATTTCTTTTGTCCACGCTGCCCAACGCGGCTTAAAAAAAGAACGCAGAATCCCGTATATCTCGAGTTGGCTCGACTCCCTTAGTCAATCAATAAAAACCCAAACACCACCGTGACCAGCAGCCCATCACAAAAATTGAACCAGTTCTTCAACAAATTCATAAATGATTTCCCAAA